>CAIGRP010052156.1:0-18602 GCA_903798385.1 Fraxinus cuspidata
GCACCTCTGGTGTACTAGTTATCGTTTATCGTGCCCCGCTATGTCGATTTTGTGCCTATTGATTCCGGCCTTTGTAACTTTACCACACAATAAGGATTTCATATCATTAGCATTCTTAGGATCTATAAGAATTGCAATTTCAAATCCAATATCCCTGAAATCTTTATTAGTTGATTGACATTAAAATTAAATGCCATGGAAGAATCATTATGTTCCATTGATTCCTGTAAAGTTATAGTTATTTATATTAGGGTTTAATTATATCAAAAACTTGGGGATGTCAAACAATAATCACGAATGAAAAATGATCAAATACTTAGCTAACAATAAAACATAAATAATCTGTATCACACATTTTATCGAACACTTAGAAGACAGTTTCACAAAAAAAAAAGGAAAGAAAGCACACAACTAAAATCGCATTTGAAATGCTAATATGTATAAATCATTCGCAATATAAAATTTTATTTAATCGTTAAAACAAATGGCCAACAATAACTAAATTTTTGGAAAAAGAAGAAGAAAGAAAGACAGAATAAAATAGATGCACAAATACCTAGGGTTTGGACTTTGGAGAGCTTCCAAGATTAGGCCAATAGCGGTTGGTGGAGTTGATGATGTGAAGTTGATGCCGTGAATTTCTGAAAGTAGGTCCAAAAAGAAGTCCTTGGAAACCTAAGGGAAAATGAGTTCAAGAATTACTCACCAATCTAGTGCTCCAACTGTCCTAGAAATGGCTCTTAAAAGAAAATGGACAAAAAATAAAAATAAAAATAAAAAGGCACGCTCCTTTTGGCACCTAGGCCCGCCTAAGGCGATCGAATTAGGATTGACTGCCTTTTTCTACGCCTTCCCTGTATGTGGAGCTTTTTTTTAATGCCTAACCCATCTTTTCTGCCTTTTAGAACACTGGTCTTTATTGGTTTCTTAAGTTTTATTTAATCTGATTTCTGATCTTAGTCTGCTAAATTCATCCACTAGAATTGATTTCTTCCATTGATAAAACAATTATCTGCTCGTGTTTGAAATTAACTCAGTAGTGCCTCAATTTTCTTTCTCATACTCATTGGTTTTGTACAGCAATCTCCTGAAGGAAGAGAGATGATGGAATTTCGTAGTAGTCTGCCTGCTTACAAGGAGAAAGATGCAATATTAAGTGCCATTTTGCAGAACCAGGCATGTCAATGTTTGAAGCATCTGTTGTTCTTTGCTGTTGCCTGGATTTGGCACTCTCTTAAATCATTTGTTTTCTGTTCTGGAGCATCGTGTGACAAATAGTGATTAGAAAGTCTTGCTCTATGTTACTTCCTTGTGAATTCTATTACATGTTGGACTATGAATAAACCTGCACTCACACAACCACTACTGGGTCAATGGTGTCACCAGTGTCTCATTTACTTGATCAAGAGATCTGAAATTAGCAGCAAAAAGTTTTCTAGTGACGGGATCTATGATGCTCGGACTCGGGTACGGGTATTGGATACGGGTATGTATCTAAGTGTCGAATCTTTTATTTTCTAAAATGTAGGATACGTGGACATGGTTAAAAAGAGTCCAAATTTTAGACACGGGTACGTGGGTACTTCTTTCAAACTTCAATTTTTTTTATTAATCCAGGATGTCATTTTGAATCATTCACAATAAAGAAAATGAGTAATTATTAAGGGGTTACGGCGAATAAAATAAAAGTTTGTGCTTAGTTTTCAATTATGAGAATTACTAAATGTTATATAAAATAGAAAATGAGGAACTTGATTGTAATTTGGATTTAGTGGAGCACTAAGTAGCATTATATGAAACCTTTTTTAATTTTATACAAACAAAACCCTAAACCACTGATATATAGAGAAAAATGTTATATAAAATAGAAAATGAGGAACGTGATTATAATTTGGATTTAGGGGAGCACTAAGTAGCACTATATGTAACCTATTTTCATTTTATACAAACAAAACCCTAAACCAACGATATAGAGAGAGAAAAATGGGGGAAAAAAGAAGAAAATGGAAAGAAAAAAGAGAGAAGAAAAAGAAGGGAAACTTAGCGTTGCCGCCTTTCTCCACCCTCTCGGTGACGACGCTAGGTTTATAGAGAATAAAAGTAGGAAAGAAGAAAATGAAAAGAAAAAAAAAAAAAAGAAAAAGAAGGAAGAAGAAGCAAAAACGACAAAGTGTCCGGTTGAAACTTGGAGGATCCGACACATTTTCCATACCCATACTCATGTCGTGTCGTGTCGTAACTGACACGAGCACTCCAACTATTTCGAAGAGTCCGAGCATATAGGCCATTATGTCCACTTTAGATTTTCTAATCCTTCGTTGTCTTTCAACAATAGCTGCCATGTTCTTGACCAAATGATTTTTTCCCTATCTGACTGGCCCTTGAGAATATAATAAAAGAGAGAAAAAAGAGAATTTTTATTTCAACTATCATAGTACAATTTTATTAGTTGCAAGCTATCTTGGTTTTACATTTGTAGCTGATGCCTTTGAATACTGTACCCAATCAAATTCTTTGAAGCTTAATGCTTTAATTATTTTCTTTTCTATTCCTTGCGATGACCTAGTAAACCTTTTGAGTTCCTTTCTCCTTTCACCAGTTCTCGTTCTGATTACCGCTGTTATGTTGTTACCTTTCAATTGCCCTTATCCATTATTTCATCTTTCATTTGTACTTGGTACTCATCTGGCATGTGTGTTTGGTTGGGTGAGAATAGGTAATCTTCAATATTTGTTGCCAAGTTGTATTCTTAATTGATGTGGTTTTACACTCACTTTAGTGACAATATTTGCTGACCTTTTATGCTTCTTCACGGCAGGCTTCAAAGGGAAGGAATTCTCTTTTTATGTATAAAATTTTATGCAATTAACAAGTGGAGAAGTTCAATTTTTTTAGGTTGTAATAATCTCTGGTGAAACTGGTTGTGGAAAGACCACTCAGATTCCCCAATTTATTCTGGAGTCTGAGATTAGCTCAAATCATGGAGCAATGTGCAATATCATATGTACTCAGCCCAGAAGGATATCTGCAATGTCTATATCAGAGAGGATTTCCACTGAGAGAGGGGAGAAATTGGGGGATACAGTGAGTATTGATACCACAAACACAATCTAGGGTAGTAACTTACCATATGGTTTTGCCTGTGCAAGTATATAATAATGCCTCTCTTAACAGGTTGGATATAAAGTTCGGTTAGAGGGTATGAAAGGAAGGGATACCCACCTCCTCTTCTGCACAACAGGCATTTTGCTGAGAAGATTACTAGCTGATAAAAACTTGAAGGGTGTAACACACATTATTGTGGATGAGATACATGAACGTGGAATGAATGAAGGTACTTTTGTTGTCTCAATTGACTGTCTCGTTGTTTGTTCCCCATTATTCTTAAAATGCATTTCTCTCTCGCATTTTCAACCACACATTCTTCAATAAAATAATATTAAAAATGTAAAACCAAAACTTTTCCTTATTTTTTAACTACATCTTCTCTATCAAAATACTATTCTAAAATGCATTTTAATAGAAAAATGCGGCTCAAACATGCTTTGTATTGTATAATTATTACCTATTGGATGCTATTCATCTCTCCTAAGCACTAGGAAGCAGTGACGTGCCACGGGGGCTGGAGCGTCGGTGTCAACATGTATCAGGCTCACTAGTGGCATGTCCTTTTTTTCTCCCCTCTCTCTTTTGGTTCTTGATACCTCGGCGACAAGCCTTCAACATGGAAAATCCATTTCATGATCAAAATGGAAAAGAAGAGAAACTGACTGCCAATAATTGAAACCAAAAAGAAAAGCAAGGTAAGCTAACTGAATTAGGGCAAAGAGGAAGCCAACCTCCATATTTGGGAACTAACCTATGATTCCAGCAACCAACAAGCTAAATGGGTAATGGAAATGGTGAAATGGCGCAAATAGATGCAATATCCATCAATATAGGAAAGGAAAGCCATGGAGACTGGAGATGCGGGAGGAGAGGGAAGCTTTTGGACAAGTAGAAGGGGGAAGAGGGAGACGCAAGTGGTGACATTCTGGTAATGGGAGAAATCTTTGGGAAATAAAAAAGACAAGTGAAATTGGGAAGAGAGAAGAGGTAGAGAAGGTTGGAACATTCTGGAGATTGATGAGAATTAATTAGATTTGGTGGGCTTAAAATCCGATGAGGTGGCCTATGAGATGACCCATTCCGATGTTTGTGTTGGGCCACCTTTTCAGTGGACACAAATTGACTTAATTACTTAGATGTTCCTCATCAAAAGAATTGTTTCTTTTAAAACAATACAAAAATAAAACAAAAATTTAAATTTAAATTATTTAATTAGTCCCAATGTATGTATATTAATTTTTCGAAAAAATCACGTTCCGGCGTGTTTATGTGTGCACTACTTATTGTAAGCATGTGATATGACCTTGTTGAGTTGAGATGCTCTTGGTGTTATTGAAAATATAAATTGCTATGAATGACCAATTGACGTATTTCATGACAGATTTTCTGCTTATTATTTTGAAAGATCTATTACCTCGTCAGCCAGAACTAAGGCTAATTCTCATGAGTGCAACCTTAGATGCAGAGCTCTTCTCATCATATTTTGGTGGGGCTCCAATGGTCCACATCCCGGTGAGCTAGTGGTATTTTTGGCCATGTCCTCTTAAATAAAATACTTGAATAGCATGATTGATCCAACTCTGCTAGTTTCTCTTGATGGTTTCTTGTATCAATATTGCTTTAGAAAATTTTATCATAGTCTTTGGCAATACAATGCGCTTTTTGCAACGAAGTTTCTATTAGTTGGTAGTTATTTGCTAAATGACATGTAGATTTGTCGTCAACTAACGACAATAATGTGACATGTCAGCGTTTTCATTTACCACGTTAGTAACTCCGTCGAATTTTCTAACGGTGAGTTATTGAGTGATGGATGGGATAACGATTTGATAAGTTCGGTGATCACCCGAAAACTTTTAAAGTTCAATGGCAATGGGATAACAATTTGATAAGTTTGGTGACTATCAAAAAACTTTTCATGTTCAATGGCCAAAGGGATAACGATTTAATAAGTTAGGTGACCGTTTGAAAAAAAAAATTAAATTTAAATGGCCAATGGAAAACATTGTGCAAAGTGCCAATTGGATTTTTAAACCCACAAATTCTGGTTGAGGTTCTTTAATAATATACTCAGGGCGCCTATTTCTTGGTTTCGGTATCATATAGTTTAATAAAGATAAGCATATAGTAAATAAGCAATTAGAGGTTGATTATTCGTTACATAATAATATTACCTTTGTTTCTTCTTCCTTTTTTTTAATAAGCTATTTTGAATAGATACTGGTATTTCACCTGATTGCTTGACAAACTTTGTATGTGAACTTACCTTAAATTTCTCTTTTGTTTTTATTTAGGGTTTCACTTATCCAGTACGTACTCATTTTCTAGAAAATATTTTGGAAAGGACGGGATACCAACTGACACAATATAATCAAATTGATGATTATGGTATGGAGAAGATGTGGAAAATGAGTAAACAAGCTCCAAGAAAGAGAAAGAGCCAGCTTGTTTCTGCTGTTGAGGTAGTTTAACTGCTAGTTTTTATGTCAACATGTTAGTATATCTTTGCTGATTTGTTCATCTTGTTGGGAAATGTTATTAGGAGGCATGTAAAGCTGCTGATTTCAAGGATTATAGTGCTCAGACAAGGGAATCTTTGTCTTGCTGGAATCCTGATTGTCTAGGTTTCAACCTCATAGAATATCTTCTGTGCTATATATGCGAGAATGAAAGGCCTGGTGCTGTTTTAGTTTTTCTGACTGGGTGGGAGGACTTATGCTCCTTGAAGGATAAGCTGCAAGGTCATCCTCTAGCAGGAGATACTAGTCGAGTTTTATTGCTGGCATGCCATGGTTCCATGGCCAGTGAGGAGCAGGTGAATTCGTATATTAATTGTCGACTGTCCCTGTTATTTGGTCCTGTATATATTACTGTCAAGATAAATTTTGATTTTTGTTTACTGCAGGAATTTTCTATTGTCCATGCATTTGGAATGAGTTAAATTTTGACCATGAAATTGTGGAACTTGTTCACTTTAGCCATTTATATATCCATGCGACCTTTTGAAATAAAGTTTTATATTGATGCCTTTGTATTCCGTACTTCTATAATTGCTTAAGTGATGTCATTTTGCAATGTTACATCCACAAAGATGCACGGGAAAGGAAAAAAAAAAAAAGAAGAAGAAGAGAGTAACAGAGGAAAAGATAAAAAACACATAATCTAGGCATTATGATTCTTTGTTGTCCTTCTCCATGGTTTTTTAGTGATTTTGGCATGTGGTCTCCGTGTGTTCCCTGCTCCCTCGACAACTTGGTCGGTACTTACAAAACCTGGAATATTTAATAATGTCTACCGAACCTCCACAAACTGACCTATGTTTAAAGCAATTGAAGATTGTCCATATATCCTGTAAGGTTTACTGGTTGAAATGCCAAGTCACTTTGTTCCTTTTTAAAAATTCAAGTGCCAATTGCTAGGCTACTAAATGTTCTTCAGAGATGGATAAAGAAAAAAACTTGCATCTGTTAGTTTGCTGATTACTAGTTATTCTTGTCTACAGCCTCAAGTCTTCCTCTCGGAAGCAGTTCTTGATGTTTTCATCTACACAGCCTATTTATTTCAAGAAATTATGCCATTTATTTTTAAAGATGGATATTCATTATATATTTAAGAATAAAGTTCCATTGGGCCAGTTTTTTACGACAGATATAGATGAATGTGTTGTATATATATTATGTGCCAACAAGTCATATTCTTCTTGAGGTTGAGCTATATCTTTGATAAATCGGATCTTTTCTTTGTCTTGATACCATATTATCACTGTTTGGCTGCTCTTTCATGTAATTTCCTTACCTATGCTAAAGAGCTGGTGTTTGTATAATAGAGGGAAACACAACTTCTAGTGTAAGTTTTTCTCTATTTTGTTTGTTTATTTATTTCTTTGCCATCGGACAGAAATTAATATTTAACAAGCCTGAAGATGGAATAAGGAAGATCGTTCTAGCTACCAATATTGCTGAAACCAGTATTACAATTAATGACGTGGTTTTTGTCATTGACTGTGGGAAGGCAAAAGAGACATCGTATGATGCGCTAAACAATACTCCTTGTCTGCTTCCTTCTTGGATTTCAAAGGTTTCAGCTCAACAAGTACGTAAAATTTAATCTTAAAAGTTTAATTATTTCGTCATGGAATCAAATTGAGGTTTGGTGCTTGTAAAATTCACTGTTATTTTAAGCTATCACTTCAAATTACTTATGTTTGTTGGTTTATGTACCACAATCTGATATATATTATTGCTCAAAAAAGCTCACAATAGGTGTTGCAAAAGAAACCATCACTTCTTTATTGTGAGTTTGGCATTGGCAATGAATTAATTAGTTTTGTACTTTAAATTACTGAGTGGTTATATAAGCAAGGAAATGGTGTCAACAGCCCTCTAACTTGTGGTAACTCACATATGCATAAATCTAAGCCAGTGGCTGGGGTTTCGTTTCAGATTGAATTTTGTCAAATTATTTTTGAATGGTTCCACAAAGAATTATTTGTGGCTTTTGTTGTAGGCACCAATATGAAGACTTTACTGTGCGCTCCTTCTACAATATTGTATCTGATATCAAATCTTTGTAATATGTTTGAGCAGCTCATTACTGTGTAAATTTAAGGAAATTGTTGGTAGTACAGTCTTCTTGTAATGGTGGTAATGAACCCAATCAAGTAAATTGACTTGAATATATAATCATACCATTTTTTTAAATGTATTTAATCACGGCGTTACTACATGCCTGGGATCGGTGTTTTAAAAACCGGTTGAATTGNATCAAGTAAATTGACTTGAATATATAATCATACCATTTTTTTAAATGTATTTAATCACGGCGTTACTACATGCCTGGGATCGGTGTTTTAAAAACCGGTTGAATTGAGAGGTGGCTCAAATTGAGGCGCGACAAAAGTGGGCCTCAAGGTGCAACTTTGAGAACCATTTGTCCAGAAGTAAGCCTCAGTTTAGTAAGGCGCATGCCTCAAGGCTTGTAAGCTGTCCTGCTCCTCGACTTTCTGAATATGTTTTTTGGTGCCATGTGGGCTGGATCCCATAAAGGTGAAAAGTCGTCTTTTTTTTTTTTTTTTTTCCCTCAATTGCTTATTGCATTTCTTAGTCTCAGCCTCCCTTGAGCCTACAAAGTTAAAAAGTCCTTTCTTCTCTTTTTGTTTTTTAAAATTTAACTTCATGTAAACCTTCATTGCAACCATTACATGTGATGCTCTTTGCCATATAGTGGTTAGAATTTTAGCAAAGCGGTTAAATACAAAAGATTTCTCAACTTTGTGGAGTATAAGATGTAATGGTTGCATTGGATGTTGCCAGCATGTTGGATGAGAAAAGGACTTGAACTTTGTGGGCTTTGAGGGACCACAGACTTAAAATAGCAGCCAGAAATTGAGGAGAAAAACAATTAGGCCATTCCACATTTATGGGCTCCAGCACACAATACTAAGAAAAGTATTCAGAAGATGATGAGAACTGAGGCGTTGACCTTGGAAAAATAGGCCTCAAAGGTTGCCCCTTGAAGCTCAATTTTGTCGCTTCAATTTGAGGTGCGACTCGCATTTTCTAAAACATTATTTTAATTTTTAATTTTGTTGTTCAGTTGCTTAATAAGAATCCTAGTTAATATGCAACACTATTGAGTAGTCAAAGATTTGATATCTTTTAAGTTTCCTATTTGTTCTAGGGGGAAAAGTATAATCCCTTTATTCCAACGGAGATCATCGTTTTGGAAATTGGAATTTGTGTGAATTTGCATAACCCTTTATAGGGGTGAAGTACTCTTCTTCTCAAGCATTATTGTAGGGAAAATTTCATCAGCCAAAAATCCCAAAAGAATCTTCCTTAGAAAACCATTCTTAACCTTATACCAAACTCAATTGCCATGTAATCTGCATGGAGCCCGCCCACCAGTTTTATTCTTTTTGAATAAGTAGAATTCATTATCTTGTAACAAGGTGGTGATGTGGCTTGCGTCAAAACTCGAAACTGTAAAAGAAAATTCAACTCCTACCAAAACAACCACGGAAATAAATAACAAAAACCCACGAGATAATTGTGTAGAAAGCCATTCCTAACATCCCTTATGCCATATATCCTTGAAAAGATCCACAAACATAATCTCCTATGTAATTTTTATCTTATGTTTTTCCACGTCATCAGCTGCTGGATTTGATGTTTGATTTGTCTGCTAGAACGTGGTCTGATCACGGGACATTTTAATTTTCACGTTTGCTGGCATTTATTATCTCCATATTTAAAAATTCAGAAGTGAATTTATTTTGTCTAATTATCAGAGAAGAGGAAGAGCTGGACGTGTTCAGCCAGGAGAATGCTATCATCTCTATCCAAGATGTGTATATGATGCTTTTGCAGATTATCAGTTACCAGAAATTCTAAGGACCCCACTGCAGTCTCTTTGTTTACAAATTAAAAGTCTGAAACTGGGTACTATTTCTGAGTTCCTATCAAGGGCACTGCAGTCGCCTGAGTATCTAGCGGTAATGCCTATTCAGATATATTTCTGTTTTATAGAAATAACACGTGTCACTGACTCACTGGGAACATATTTTTCTGAAGTATATTCTTTAGTAACTTCTTTGAGATAAAAAGGACCAAATGTATGTGTCAACAATCATGTCTAAGGTTGTTACACAACTATTCCTTTACATATGCTGCTAGGTTCAAAATGCTATTGAATATTTAAAGATCATCGGGGCTTTGGACGAGACTGAAAATTTGACTGTTTTAGGTATGAACAGATCTCCTATTTTCTCGATTTTATGCTTATTGAGGTTGCATTCTAAAATCTGTTTGCCTGATGTCCTTGACAGGACGCTACTTAACAATGCTTCCAATGGAGCCAAAACATGGTAAAATGCTTATACTTGGCGCTATATTGAATTGTCTGGACCCAATGTTAAGTGTTGTTGCTGCTCTAAATGTCCGTGACCCTTTCTTAACCCCAATGGACAAGAAGGATGTAAGTCGGAAGTTTTAGTAATTATGTTGTGCCATACTCATCCTCAATTCTGATGCTATTCATCAATTGCAACTTTAGCTTCTTTGCCTTTTTATCATTCATTTTCAATTGTTCTATGGTTGATGTTGACTAACTACCGTTAAAAACCCTATATTTTGACTTTTCCTGAATATTACACATGATTGTCTTGAGAAGACTATAGTATTGAAGCAGCAGGATATTATTAATTTTTTGAGAGAATTACTCATTCACCTCAATTGTGATATTCCCCCCCCCACCGGTAGCAATTTGCTTAATTTACATTACCATGATCTTGAGAGACAGATTAAAAAGGAGCTGATTTCCATTCATGCATACAGTTAATTACCCCATTCTTCAGCACTCATGATTGTAATTTAACCCACTCTTTCTAAAATGATTCGATAAACATAAAACTAATTATATTTTGATATAGCTCGGAAATGTGGCTTGAGATTCACTGGTGTTATATGCTTCAATCACTTACGCCTTCTTTCTCTTATATTTGATTGCCAAACTTCTCTTTCCCTGATGTAGAGAGAGAAAAGATTGCAAAAGCCGAGAAGACAGAAGAGAGAAGGGTAGTAAAATTGGAAGAGAAATCTAGATAGGAAATTTTTAATTTATCAAGTCAATGTATATATTATTCAGAAATTCTAGTCCTAATTATACTGAAGCTACTAATAAAACTTGAAAATTGTCAAATGACAATAACACTGCAATATTGGAAACTGTGATTGAGATGGTGAATGCTAAGTGAGCTCCCTATTATGATGAGATAGTATGAAGAATTGCTGGTAATGTTACTGTCTTCTTTTTTCAGTTAGCAGAAGCTGCAAAAGCTCAATTTTCACGTGATTATAGTGACCACCTCGCTCTTGTTCGGGCTTTTGAGGGGTGGAAAGTCGCTGATAGAGATCTTGCTGGATATGAATATTGCTGGAAGAATTTCCTGTCAGTACAGTCCATGAAAGCTATTGATTCTCTTCGTGAGGAATTTTACTCTTTGCTAAAGGATATTGGCCTTGTCGATAGCAACCCAGCCATTTACAATACTTGGAGCTATGATGAGCATCTTCTTCGAGCAGTTATTTGCTATGGATTGTATCCTGGAATCTGCTCTGTTGTGGTAAGCAATGGTTTTATTTGCTATTGCAAAGTTCGTGAATGGTATCGATTATATGCTAGTGTGATGCAAAATAAAATACCATTTATGTGTTGGCCAATATTCTAATACTGTAATACTTTTCTTGTGTAACCGTGACTTTGATTATTTTACGTAACTAGTACATGAAGTGCCTTGAAACATTATTTTAGTTATAGAAATTTAATAATTAAAATTGGCTATATTTACTTCACTGGTTTGTATCAAGAGTATTGGCGAGTTTCCTACAGTCAACTGGTATCAATTGTCGATTCCATTTTCATTTCTATTAACATTATGTAAATGCATTGACAGCACAATGAGAAAACCTTCTTACTTAAAACGATGGAAGATGGCCAGGTGCTTTTGTACTATGTAAGTGTTTCACTGGCTTAGTATCTTCTTGTGTTGTTAGAGATCCATGGCGAATGGCTTATTGTGTTTCTCATGGTCTCTATTAATTATCGGCTTAGAACTCGGTCAATGCACGTGACTCAAGGATACCATATCCATGGCTTGTTTTCAATGAAAAGATCAAAGTTAACTCTGTCTTCCTGCGGGATTCAACAGCTGTGTCCGATTCGGCGCTGGTCCTATTTGGTGGAGGCATCTCAGAAGGAGACATGGTAAATTTCTCAATCTGCATATTATTATTTTCGTGCCCTAGACGTACTATTCAGGTCCTCAGCTACATTGTCGGATTTATGTATTAGTAACTTCTTAATTTCTTGTGATGATATTATTGATATGAAATCTTTTTCTTATTTTGACTAGGATGGTCACTTAAAAATGTTGGGTGGATATTTGGAGTTTTATATGGAGCCTGCTACAGCAAAACTGTATCAGAGTTTGAAGAGAGAGCTTGGGGAATTTATTCAAACAAAAGTAAGTGAAACAATGAAGCAATGCCCCGTTCACTGTTTCCGCTATATCATTTATTTCAGTTTCATGTTTATTGGAGTGCTGTTGTATTATGTTTCCTATGCAAGTGGAAAATAATATTTTTGTGTTGTTGGTTTTAAATGCACGTCAACTTTTATTGTAATCTTTGCGGAATGCTTGTGATTTTTTGTATGCAGCTCCTTTATCCGTGGATGGATATACATTCCTACCATGAACTTTTATCTGCAATACGTCTGCTGATCTCAGTTGATCAATGTGGTGGTAGATTTGTTTTCAACCGCCAGATAGAACAAATCTCCAACCCATCTATTGTAGCAGAAGCTCCAACCTTGATACCTAGGTCAGAAAGCGCTCCTGGGGGTGATAATTCAAAGAGTCAGCTACAAACATTGCTGACTCGAGCAGGCAGTGGAGCACCAGTATACAAGACGAAGCAGCTAAAGAACTACCAGTTCCAATCAACTGTAGAATTCAACGGTGTGCAGATAATGGGGCAGCCATTTAACAACAAGAAGCAAGCAGAAAAAGATGCTGCAGCTGAGGCACTGCAGTGGATTTTGGGACGGAATCAGGCTGGCCGTGACAATGTTGACCACATGTCAATGTTGCTTAAAAGGAGCAAGAAGGACCACAAGTAGATATGGAGGTAATTTGAAAGCTGATGCTTCCTTCCGGTGTTCGCACTTCGCACTTAAAGATACGTGACTCTGTCAATTGGTACTAACTGCATGCTGGCGTGGACCGCTTACTAAGTTGAAAGCTACTGAAAATCCCCAGAATGACCATGCAACATCAAATTTATGTTAACCACCTACAAATAGTTTGCATGTTCTTGCAAGAACGTGCAACAGATAACCTCCATGTCTGTGTTTCTGAAGATGAACTTATATTATCCAGACTAGGTAGTCCAAGTTGGCTGGACAATTTTGCTTGTGTGTGTAACTGTAAAGATGGCATTGGTGGAAATGTGCGCAGGGGTAGGAAAAAGGGTAATTTTTGCATTGTGGTATAATTTTACCTCAATTATCCCATTTCTCGTTTGTAGAGTTATGCTAATTTTGACAACTATCAAATATATTTATTTACCTAGCATGGTCGAGTTTTCATATATATTTACTTTTAGAAAAATGTTTGTTGTACATCACCATTTACATATTCTTTTACAGATTGGTGAGGTGGCAAAAACAAAGTGGAGGAATTTTATCTTGTTGGTTGGTGAAATTTTGATTCAATCATATCTTGACACATCATCTGTTGCTAAATAAATTTGTAAGTTGTAATCGTTACTTTTAACAGGAAATGTAAATGTTTGTTCTCAAAATTTGAAATTGCTCAAACCGGGACGAAAGAAGGCCTCGACTCTGAAAAACAATCTTTTCATTAATGCTTCCAAGTAATACGGTTGCTTCATCTTCTTCACAGTCTTCGTTTATCCCCACCACTCCCTAATAGCTTCCCCTAGATTGCTTTCGCCTCTCGTGTGGCCGCTTCCCCTATTGATTTATACGTAAAAAATTAATTTCAAATAGTTTTTGTCAACTGAAATTTCGAGTCATATTTTTCTATCAACGACTCAATAGTAATTAAAATGTTATTTTGATAAATTAGTTTAGTGGCTAAATATGTAATAACAAATAAATAAATAGATATTATCAACATTTTTGTCATTGATAGAATTTAGTTTATCCAAGTTCTATTTAATTTAAATTTTTTTTTTTTTGGTAAATAA
Organism: Fraxinus cuspidata; assembly: GCA_903798385.1. NCBI lineage: Eukaryota > Viridiplantae > Streptophyta > Magnoliopsida > Lamiales > Oleaceae > Fraxinus > Fraxinus cuspidata. The sequence continues at coordinate 13,878 of CAIGRP010052156.1, forward strand.
ATTAAAATCTTACCTTAACAAAATTCCATCCATAGTAATATAAGATCACGAATGGATGGAATTTTAGTAAATATTATTTATTAATTGAAATTTCTTCAAAAAATAATAAAAATATAAAAATTAATATTAGTAAAAGCATCTTCAAGAATACAACAACATTTATAAATATAAATAATTAAGACGAAAAACAAAAAAAAATGAATAAAAAGAAGAAAGAATAGATGTTTCCTCGATGGAGAATAGATCAACAATTGAAGTACAATATATAATTGTAGACGAAATCACCAATGAAATTGGCTGATAGATTATACTTCAATAATTATTGGTGAGATTTTTTTTTTTTTGGTAATTTCATCCTAACTACCAACAAAAATATTGATTTTCGTCAAGTATCGACGGTGATCATTTTTTCTTTTCAATTTTCTTTATGATTATAGTCGAAAGATTCCTTTGAAAATCTTGTCTGAAGAGTTTGACAAGAAAGGGAGGTGAAAGGAGGGACTATTAATTTATAAATCTCAATCACTGTTTCATTATTATTTTTTCAATTGGAATGGGTGGACCATCATTAATCTAAATTGAGGGAGGAAAAAAGGTGAAATATTCTCGAAATACTAAATTGATCGATCTGGCTGTCGGAATCATATAATTGATTAGGTAAATAATGTAAAGGGAAAAGGACTTTGATTCGAGACAGGCTGGGAAGCCTATGATCCTTCCTGTCTTCAGTTTCTCATTAAAAATTCTGATTGTGTTTTGGTGAGCATTAGAGGGCACAATTTTCAGTCAAAGAGTTTAGAGTCCTTAATATTATAATAATCTTCTTCAAATTAGCTTAACACTCTCTATCTACTTATTTTTGTTCATCATTTATGGGGCATTTTGTTACACTTTGATTCTCACTTTTGCAAGTCAAAACTCTTTCATGGTGAGATGTAGTAATAAGCGATCGCTTGTCCCTATTTCTAAATTAACATGGTCGATACTCACTTTTTATGTCTCTATTATCCAGAATGCAAGTGAGTCACAAAAGTAAATTGTTCCACAATATGCATTGACTTTTCTGAATCGAAGTATTTAGATCATTAAAAATTTGAGAGAAAATGAGTTGTTCATCTTTATATTATAATCTTCTTCTAATGAAAAAAAATAAAAATAAAAACAACCATTCTTACATTTCTATTCTCATATTTGCTTTTTCATTCTCAAAAAAAGGTTCTAGCAATGCCATTATCAAGAGTATGGCCCTAGATCTTCCTCGTCTATTATGTGCTCTGATACAGATCGACACACATGATATCCCTAATGTCTCAGCCTCTCTATTACCCAGAATGCAAGTGAGTCACAAAAGTAAATTGTTCCACAATAGGCATTGACTTTTCTGCATCGACATATCCAGATCATTAAAAATTTGAGAGAAAATGAATTGTTCATCTTTATATAACAATCTTCTTCTAATGAAAAAAATAAATAAAAACAACCATTCTTACATTTCTATTCTCATATTTGCTTTTTCATTCTCAACAAAGGGTTCTAGCAATGCCATTATCAAGAGTATGGCCCTAGATCTTCCTCTTCTATTATGTGCTCTGATACAGATTGACACACATGATATCCCTAATGTCTCTAGCCTACTTTCGCTACTTCTCTTTTGAATGAGATATAGTATATCCTTATTTACTGCTTTATTTACATTTTTTTTTTAAACTTCAGGTTTACACTCCCTTCCCATATATTCTTGTGAGCTCTATTTATTATTGTTGGGACATTCTAACCTCATCAATATTCTTCTCTAGTGAAGCCTAAAAACATACCGAAGACGAGTTGATGATTTGCCTTAAAAAAGCTTAGAGACATTTACTTTCATATCAACTATTTTTGAATCGACTTATTTATTTCTTAATCTATAATATTTTTGTTCTTTTTATATTGTCATATTCTAATCCATAGCTACATGTACTTGATTTAAGTAGTCCATTTAAACATCCCTGATGACACAATCCAACAGTGTGATGACACACATTTGTCATTAAGCTGTGTGTTTGCTGGGAGTGTTGGCAACCATTAGGGTCATAGTCACCACTTGCAATTGCTTAAAGTTGGTGTTCACAATTATCAATTGAATTGACATTAAAGTTTAGGGGTCCCCTTTATTTTTTTCTATGTGCATAATTGTTTAATGGAGGAGTCCTTGTGGAGTTATTTTTGTTTATTTCTTCTAATATTTTCTTTCTTTTTTTATTAAGACTTTTGTTGATTTTTGGGTCTTAGGATTTTTATTTTATTTCATTTTAAGTAATGGGAAGTACTGGTCACATCTAAGGAAGAACATATGGGGCTGGAAATATTGGAAGGTACAAACAATATTGCAGTGATTAGGTGTTGGTCTGTCCTTTCATATGGGATGATAAATTTTAATGCCCACATTCTGTTTGTTAGGCATTTAAGATTTAGCACATGATAGACATTTTGGAGGCTTAAAATGTACTCAATTATGATATGTTTTGTGAGTTAGACTAAGATGTTTGTTTCTTTATTAATTAATGTTGTCTAGTAATTCGATTATATATGATTAAGGATAAACATGTATCATAATTTTCTTTCATAAGTATACGTATGATGCAAAGTACTAGACCATACACGACAATAATATGAATAAAATTCGAACTTTTTTTTTCCTCCTTTTAATACGAACTGTTCAGAGGTAACTACACTGTAAGTCATTGAACTTTCACCTAGTTGCAATTGAATTATTGAACTTCAATTTGAAACAATCAAGCTACCAAACTATAATTTATATGCAATCAGTCCACCCTATTCGATTTTGTTAATGTGCCTGATGGAATTAGCTGGCATGTTCATCAAAACCAACCACGTGCCAATGATCAGTAGACTACTAATGCTGGAAGTCACTAGACTTTCACCCTAGTTGCAATCAGGTCAATAAACTTTCACTCTTGTTGCAATCGGGTCATTAAACTTTTGTTTGAAGAATCAAGTCATAAATCATGCAATCATACCCTTACACTTTCTTAAATTGATTTTAGCATTCATTGATGTACCTTCAATATCAACTTGTGAAAAATAATGGATTTCAAAACTCAAATTTAATCGGTAGTTAAATAACTCAACTTGAAATGAAAAAAAAAAAATTTCAATATCACTGGTTAAAGTTCATTGATTCGATTGCAATTCGGGTGAGAATTCAATTATATGATTACAACTAGTGTTAAAGTGATTGATTAATGTTTAGTAACTCGATTGAAATTAGGGTAAAAGTTCAGTGATTTGATTGCAACTAGGGTGAAAGTTCAATGACCTCTAGTGCTATTAATTTGTTGACTATAATGTACACATTGGCATTTTGTTAGTTTTAATGGATATGTCTGCAAATTTCAGTAGGCACGTTAACAGAATCCCAACTGGGTGGTCTGATTGCTTTCATATTTAAGTTTAGTGACTTGGTTGCTACAAATTGAAGTTCAATGACCTGATTGCAAATATGGTAAAACTTTAGTGATCTGCAGTGTAATTAATCAAATTGTTTAGTACTCTATAATCTCATTATGTAAATGTATCCTATTTCAACATGTTAATCATTCTTGAGGAAGTAATACGACAAACAAGTATCTGGCAGGCCTCTTTTTCTTATTTTTTTTTCAAATCTTGTCCAATTCAATGTACTAAACACGACGACTTAATATGTTACGTTATTAGGCTAAGAAAGTTGACTTTATATGAGATAATATTAAATAATTGAGTGTTAATTGATCCAAGAACCTTTCTATTTCGACTTTCAATCTAAATCAATTTACCTTACTTTATTGATAAGAAGTTATTCACATGTCTCCTACTTTTTCCTTTGTCAAACTCTAAAGATTGCTCCACATATTTAAAAGGACTTAAGTAGGGAAAAAATGGACAAGCATATAAATCCAATCATAAAGTGACTAATCATACAATCAACCAATTATACACCAAACAAGATGAATCCATTGGTTATGATGATAATTGAAACAAAGAAAATTTAATAGAAATTTTATAACTTTGCATAGGTGAGTCAAAAGCTTTAGATTTTTATATAATAAAGACATTCTTATCAAAAGTTGGACATTAAAGTTGGATAAGCACGAGAGAAAAAAGGTGCTACTCATATTACATGTTACTTTCAAAATACACATTTATTGTACTCCGTGTTTATTCATTTGGCCGACTGATTGTTTACTTCTTAACGATGAATACGTGTCAAACTTAAAAATTTAAATGTCAATTTCGTATAATAGAAGTAGATTTGTGTGAAAATCTCTTTTTCTTTTTGTTAATAGTATTAATTGCCAACCACTCAATGCTGACCAGTATTTCTTAATTTTCCATAATAATTACATTATCATCACTTAAAATTATTGGATTACTGTTTTGTGCAGATCATGTTTTTTTTTGAACAATCATGAGTCAAAGTTAAAAAAAAAAAGCCTAAGATATTTTGTCCTATCGTTTCTCCATGCATTAATTAAGTGCATTATGGCAGAACAGTCCATAAAAATACTTAATATTCTGACAATCGAATATTTAATCATCTTTAATAAAAATGTTTCATTTTTTGTTATATCGTTTATTTAATTAATGCTGTCGGAGTACTGGCAAATTCAAGATTTGGACCAGTGGATTAGAAAATTTATGTGATCCAGTATTGTGTTCTAATAAAGAAATCTTTTTTTTTTTTTT
>CAIGRP010052168.1:0-26330 GCA_903798385.1 Fraxinus cuspidata
GATTGCTCTTGATGAAATGATGGTATGTAATATTGTAAATTTATGTTTAAAAAGTTGTTATATTATTTTGGACGCACATATCCTACTGAGTTTAAATTACTCATTATTTTAAAATTTTAACATTTCAGGTTAGATCAGTCAACATGGATGGTGGTTGAGCGGTGCACAGGTTGCCAAGTATAATTTTCAAAAAAATATTCAATAATAAATTATGTTACGATAGTTGTGTTGTCTTTACTTTTATTAAATATTCTAGATTTTGTGACTCTATGTTTGATTTAATATATAAGTGTTCAAATAAATTAAAAGTTTAAATTTTCAATTAAATATTTCCGTTTCGAATATTATTATGAAATGATATTGGTAACATGCCAAAATTTAAGTCAATAAAATTTGAGGCGTTACACTTACTTTTCATGCGTTTTTATGGGATTGAAAATTGTAAGGATTGATTGAGATTTGAGGGCTGCATTTTGTTACATGAATTTCACTTTTAACAATGGTAAACTTTGTTGTCAAATGTCTTCTTTGAGTTGTTTCGTCGAAGAAAAGGTTGTTGAAAATATTTTCAAGGTAAAAATTTTCGTTGTTGAAAGTGAAATATTTAAATAGTAGGATCTTTATGTCAATAGTAACTCATGTTGGCATGAAATAAGGGAAGGGCAGTGATATCTTTTAGCACTATCACAATCCAATTTTAAAAGAGTGTTACAAATTTCAAAGAAAAAGAAAATAGTGTGACATTTTCAACCAACAACAGTGTTTCAATTCGTACTCATTTTCTGAAAAAGTTGGAAATATCAGAAGAGAGGACACGACAATCGTGGACTCGGCAAGGCCACAAGTCGAGTTGCTCGTGGCACAGTGAGTCCAAATACATCGTTCATGTCGAGTTCTATGGGTTTCATTCCATCAGGCAATTCCCATGTGAAACAGTGAAGCAAATGTGCCAGAACCATATCCATCTCATAAAGCGCGAGTTGCATTCCCGGGCAGGACCTCCTGCCTGACCCAAACGGTATGTATTCAAAGTTGTTTCCTTTGAAATCTGGAACACCATCTTTCAAAAACCTGCTGGGCTTGAAGGAATCAGGATCATCCCAAGCATTTTTATCGTGTCCAATTGCCCATACATTGATCAGGACAAGCGATTTGGGTGGAACAAGATAGTCAGCTACCACGGCGGCTTCAGCGTTCTGGTGGAGGAGGAGGGGGATTGGGGGATGGAGGCGGAGGACTTCCTTAATACAGCAGCGGAGGTAGGTTAACTTCTCCAAGTCAGACTCTTCAACTTTGTGGCTCAAGCCGACCGTCCTGGCCAGTTCTTGTTGTACCTTCTTCAGCTCTTCGGGGTTTCGCATCAGCTCCGCCATAACCCACTCTACAGCTGATGCCACTGCTTCAGTTCCACCAAACATTACATCCTGCGATTAAAACACATTTATTCCTTGACAAGATTTAGAGTTTATTTATAGAGTCGAACATGTTTAGCCTTGCTTCTCTTATAAAAGAAGCAGTCTTTTTCGAATAATGGTCATTTTCTTAAAAGTTTTCTTGTGCAATAAAATGGAAATTTTGCAAGCAATCATGCTACATGTACATGAATTTTTGTCAAACGATTTGACGATTGTCGGTTGGATAAAAAAACAACTTCAAACCGGCCAATTCAGTTTTATCGGTACAAGTAGCTTAACTCTTTTGTAAGTAATGTTATTTAGTTTTATTGGTGCTTAGCATCCGTTTAGGTAACATTCAAGTGCCATTAATTGTAGATCATCATAAAGTAAGCACATGAAACGCATTTATAATAACCTATCGATTAAAAACTTACATAGACTATATATAGTACTAGTAGTTCTACATTGCATTATTTTTTCTCTATGACGTTTTTGTATAATTGAAAGATTTTTTTTTTTTTAATAAACTACCAAACAAGAGATTGGAATATATGTTGTTGCATAAATATTCAAGATCATCATATTCATATTAAATGAATTGATGTTGTGTGCCAATGCAATATCGGATGTGTAAAGCGAAAGGACAGTACTTTTAAAGATTCTCTCTTTTTTTTTTTTCCCCACTAAAAGTTGATACTAAACTATATTATATTTTGTAAACAAAAAAAAGGCGAGACTGGCAGATGGATAAAATAATTGATAAACATCTTATAGTACCTATTTTTTAATTTGGTTAAAGATGACAAAAGTACTGACCTGAACAAATTTGAAATATTTATCCTCTGGAGTCATGCAATTTTGATCATTTTTTGGATAAGCTAGCATATGATATTATACTCGACAAGTAGGTCACTCATTTGTTTCCAAGCTAAAGTACCAATTCGGATATCGACAAAATGAGTAGAGATGAAAAAATAAAGAAATCATTTTTAATCTCAACAACCATCTTCGATAATGTTTGGTCATGGAATCTCATGAATAAAAAATTTGAATGACGTGATATTTCTACTAGAAAAATTATTGAAAATATGTTATTATTAGCATATAGAGTTTTTATATTGGCGTCACATGTGAAAAATATTTCTCATGGACAGTCTGGTACACAAGTGCATAGGCATCAAAAGCATTCTAAAGCACCAACATCTTGCATAAAAGCATTTCTATAGAAAGTCTTCAAAAACAATTTGCATCAGAGAAGGTTATATTTATTTGTTTGTAAAAGTTTAAAAAGCTTCTTAAAAATGTCAATAATTAATTTTAGCCACATAATATATCATCTACCTCCATATATACAATCTACCCTAATTGAGTACAGTATTCTGCGGAAACTAATAATAAAACTCAGAAGGTGTATGATTTTGCTTACCATGATGATAGCTTTGATGTTATTCCTCGTGAGCTTAATAGAATTATCTAAATCCTGTGACACTGAAACTTTGTTCTCATCGCTGTAAAATTCTAACAACTCGTCCACCATATCTCTCTTAGCTTCATTCAAACCATTGGTTGGCTTCTTTTTCTGCATATGATATTCAATAATGGAGTCTATAAACCCATCAAGAGAAGCACGAGCCTTAGATAATCTGTTGTTTATCCCTTGAGGATCAATCCAACTAAGCCAAGGAATAAAATCAACAATATTGAAGGCACCAAACAATTTGGAGAACTCCTGTAAAATCTTGAGGAACTCGTCCTGCATCTGGTGTGATGACTTCCCACCAAATGCAGCTCGATAGATTATGTTCGTTGTGATCTCAAACACTAACTCACCGACGTTAACAGCCGTGCCGGTTTTCGTAGCAACAATGCGGATCATTTGGTCGACTTCATCACGGACTGAATCCCAAGATTCGACCCTTTTGCGGCTGAAGAGCTTCATCACGCATAGTTTTCGCATCTGTCGCCAGAAAGGTCCACATTGAGCAAAGACCATGTCGGCTCTGCCGTAAGTTAAGTACCTTATTGCGACAGAGACAGGGCGGTTAGAAAATGTATTGTCTTGGACTTGGAGAATTTGGCGGGATACGTCCGAATTGGACACCACTACAATGTGCCGAAAGCCCACGCGGAGGTGAAAGATGCCGCCGTATTGCTTGGCTAGATTTGCGAGTCCCCGGTGCGTTAACTGATCCATCATGGCCATGTTTCCAATCAAAGGCCAGCCTTTGGGCCCTGGTGGATAGGGCTTATACCGAAATCTTGCGAAGACGAATAAGAACACTAGTAGAGGGACAATGAAGAGAAGAAACATAGGTCTGGTCTCAAGAGCAGCAAGATGGGTAATAATATTCTTTTCTTCCATAATTTCTTCCATTCTTGCACACTTCAGATTTAGTTATATAATAGCGCAACACAACTATGTCGGAATATTTTAATGATGTATATATACGCTTCCATTATATATATATATAAACCTTAATAATAATAAATTAATAATACATGTTTTACTTGTGTTATATATACTAAATTGTGATGGAAAGAAAACTATCGTACTAAGATATTATCACCATGTCTGATACTCATTTTTCTAAAATACATTTTTTTCCGTCTTATTTTCAACCACACATTTTCAATAAAATAATATTACAGTAAATTCAAAATTTTTTCTTATTTTTTAACCACATATTTTCCATCAAAACACTATTTAAAATGCATTTTTGGGATAATAATGTAGCTCAAACCGGTGTATATGTTTTTTGACTCAATGATTTAACCAAATATCCTTTCTTTTCTTGCACAAATTACAAAAATCTCAACAAAGATAACAAATATGAATTATAAAATAAAATCCGTGCACGAATTAATCATTTTGGAGGATAATTGAAGAAAGATCTCCAAAATTTTATTTAATATTCAAAATCAGCTACCTTGCAATAAAATCCAAAGTTTCTAATTAAACAAGAAATTTAGCTTGACTTCTAAACTAATACAAACTCTTAACATAATCTATTTTGAACAATAGATCTTAATTAGACTTTTAAAACAATACAAACTCTTGAAAACTTATCTATTTAAAACTCTAAAGAATTCAATAATCAACAAAAAAAGTAGAACACAAGAATTTATGTGGTTCGATGTCATTGTGGCAAACCTACATGAGCGTGAGAAGAGAGATTTTATTGTGTTCACTTATATTTAAAGCTTACAATGACACCCATATATATAGTCACTTGTCAAGGATGAAGCAATCAAGAAAAGAAGATAAACAAATCGTGAAAAAATTATAATTGTGGTTAGTCAAATCATCCACAATATATTCTCCAAATATCTCAAATATCTCTTTTCTCCATATAACATAAGATACTCTCCCATCTCAAATATCTCTTTTCTCCAACTCTCCCCCTAAAGCTGTTGCGAAAATATCTCATGAAATTTGGTAGTGGATCAGCCTTTGCTCAAAATATAGCTAATTGTTTACTACTATGAACGAAAGGAGTGCAAATAACATTGTCTTGAACTTGTTCTTGTAAAAAATGACAATTAACCTCAACGTGTTTTGTCTTCTCATGAAAAACTGGATTTGAAGCAATATGAATAGAAGATTGATAACATAAAACTTCCGTGTGAGTTGTGATAGCCAAATTCCAAATCTTCCAGCAAAGAGCAAAGCCAAATGATTTCACTATTGGAAGCCATTGCCCGATATTCAGCTTTAACCCTAAAGTATGCAACAACACTTTGCTTTTTTACCACTCCATGTCACCACGTTACCTCCAAAAAGTACAAAACCCAATAGTAGATCATCTATCAACATTACAACAGCTCAATATGCATTTGTATATGCAGTAATAAAACAACGACCATGCTTACGCATCTATATACCTCTTTCAGGTGACCCTTTGAGATGGTACAAGATTCGATTGATGGCATCCATATGTGCAAATCATGGAGAATGCATAAAAAGACTTACCCGGATGACAACATATGACATGTTGGGTCATGTAATTGTGAGATAAATTAATCAGTCTTTGAAATTGACCCATATCAGACAATGGGCCGCCATTAAGTTTTAATTTTAAATTAGTCTCTATATGTGTCTAAGCTGTCTTGACACCTATTTTCCAATGTCTTATAACAAATCCAACACATATTTCTTGTTGACCGAGAAATATGACCTTTTTCGAATATTCAATCTCTAATTTGAGAAAAAAAGTTTTAAAATTCTCAAATCCTTAATAGAAAATGAGTATGAAGTACATGTTTGAGCCTCGATATTTCAGCAAAATCATTACTAGTAATAACTATGTCATCCACCTAGATGAAAACAATAATGGTATGAACAAGGAAAAATCGACATTTCTTGTCTTTAGGCCATTCTTGACAAGAACACGACTGTGTTTGGGTACCATGCACACGGTGATTGCTTAAGTCCATATATGTCTTTTCTTAATCTGCATGTAAGATCATGATGACCTTCCAACAGATGACTTGGAAGTAGACTCATGTAAACCTTTTCCTCAATATCACCATGTAAAAATAAATTCTTTACATCCAATCTTAATTTATTGCTAGAGATAAAAGAACACAAAACATGTTCATTTTGACTACACGAGCAAATATCTCATTATAATCAATTCTATAAGTTTGGGTGAAACCTTTTGCAACAAGATGTGTTTTATGTCATTCAACATATCCATCACTTTGAAACTTCATTTTATAAATCAAACGACACCCAACTGCCTTCTTTCCAAGAGGGAGTTTTAAAATTGAGCATGTTTTGCCTTCATCAAGGACTTATACCTTTTCTTACATTGTTTGTTTCCAAATAGGACTGAACCGCACTTTCCTAAAATTATTAAGCATTTGAGTTGAAGACAACGAAGTAAAAAATGCTAAATGAGATAAAGATACATTGGAGTATGATAAATGAGCTTCTACATGATGACTTACGGCTTCATAAGAATCAAAGTCCTCTAATTTTTTCGGTGCCTTGTACATCCTATTTGACCTTCTAAGAACCTCCACTGGAGCATCTAGTACAATAATAACACGTTCTCGAACATTTAGTTCATCATGAATAGTTGAACTTAAAAAAATCTTGTGTCTCCATTGACTCTGTCTTGTTCGATTTTTACCGTATTTCCAGTCAGTACTCTTAATTTTGCTAGTGTCGTCAATGTCTGAAGAAGATGTCCATATAGTAGGAAGTGGAAATAGATTTTTCAAACTCTCCCTTTGAGATAAATTTCTATTTGGACTTTGTGCTGTAAAATATGGTTCATTCTAAGCAAACCTTACATCTCGTGATACAAATAGATCTGAGAATCGTAGCATGCATATCCTTTTTTGTTAAAGAATATCTATACCGAAAACACCATGTAAGTTCTGATGGTGCACATAAAAAACACAATCAAATACTCGAAGGTGAGATACGTTAGTCTTTCTCCCTTTTAAGACATTCAATTGTAATTGAACTAGATTATATGACTTAGGAGCTTATTTATCAAGGACACAATTGTTAGAACTTTGTGTGACCAAAATTTTATTAGCACATTCATGTGAAGCATGAGAGCTCTTGTAGTCTTAAAAATTATGTGGATTCTTTCTTTCAACTACTCCATTTTTTTGGATGCATACCAACACAACTAGTCTAATGTATAATGCACTCAATGCCAAGAAAGGCAGGAAGGGGACCCTTAGTAAAGTCACTCGCATTATTCAAATGAAGTACCTTGATTTTACTATCAAATTGAATAGACACCATGCTATGAAAATATTTGAAAACATGGTAAACTTCGTTCTTAGAATTCGATAAATAGATCTAAGTGGGACGAAAACTAATTATCAATAAAAAAGATAAAATATTTAAAATCATCATATGAGTCAATGAGACATGGACCCTATTGTTAACTCAAAATGTTTAATAGACAAGAATGAAGAATTATTAAATGATAGATAAACTTGCTTGGAAAATTGACATATTCGTCTCAAATGATACAAATGGAAACAAAAAGGATAAAATGCGATTAGAATGTTATCAAAATCTCTTGCACAATATGATTTTTCTAGCATAGCACTATTTAGAAAAGTGACATAGAATGGCTACAACAGATAAAGCCCATGTGAGTAGAATCTTCTTCTTTGAAGTTCAATTAATTTATCAACAATTCAATGATTTTGGGAATCTTTTATGAACCGAGAGGTGAGTTTTAGATTTAAATCGTATAGTAAAATCTAGTAATTTAGTATAACAGGTAGAGATATTTATGCTAATGATTGCGATCATTATATGAATTCTTAGAACTAATATTGCATTTGACCAAAATCAATTCGCATAGAGATTTGAGATTGAATTAGTTAAATATACTTAATAAGAACTCGAGAGAATAAATTGAATACAATAGAAGTATTTGATCGAATACTGCATTATATTTGTGAGTCTTGAATTAAGATTTAAAGGTAATCAATAGATGACATAATATCTCATTCCATATTTTATTTTAAATCGATCTGTGCATCTTGTAATTTTCAATTAGTAGTTATAATTAGAAAAACAATCACAATAATCACAATTCTTTGTTTTTAGTCAAATAAGAGTTAGAAATATTAAATTAAGTATTAAAATATAGTTCTCGTGCGAACGATCATCCGAACTAAAAGGTCCACTATATTACTTGTTACGATATTGTACACAAGCAATATAAAAAACGCAACAAGTTTTTGATGTCGTTGCTAATAACTATTTACATTTAGTCTTAGTTTTTTTTTTTAGACCGTTATTTGATTAGTTTATTTTCTTTTATTCATAGATAAAAAGTATTCGTTGTATACTTCGTACCCAAGGGGACGATATTAAACCGTTTGATTCAGAGATAAAACATACCTTCAGATGAAGACTCAAAAAACATAGACAAAAATAAAAACATTAGACGGCTGAAGATCAAAACATTCATATTCCTATATAGTCAATTGAATGAGAAGCTGCTATAGTAGCGGTACAACAAGATCAGTAGAATGAGTCAGATGAGATAGATAAATGATACTTGTGAGTCTCAATGTTCTTGACGCCTATAGCAGTGCTCAAGCGCTCCAATATTGTATATCCAGACTTCGGGATGAATAACTTTCACAAAAGGACGATTTAGATCAATTTGACTAGCAACCCTCTCCAATTCTACGGGTTACCTCAAGAAAACCCAAACACACATATATAATGATTTCTCCGAAATTATCAAATTTCTATGTACCAGGAGTTAATGAATATGTCATCAGGCTAAAGTCATTTTCTTAAACATTAAGATATGCACCTTTAGAATTGTTAGATGATGAACCTCATAAAAGCATTACTAAATGGAAGGAACTTACTAGAAAATTCTGCAACAAATTCTACCCACTAGCAAAAGTACGAAAAATCTAAACGGAAATTCAAACATTCCAGCAAAGAAATGGAGAGAGTTGTCATGAGTTGTAGAACACATTTAAAGAGATGATGAGAAAGTGCCTAAATCATGGAATAAGTAGAGAAAATCAAGTGCAATATTTCTACATTGGACTTTCACCACTATCAAAATCGCAGGTGGATTCCTCTACTGGTGGATCAATCATAGGTGAATCAGTTCAACAATGCCTGGATTTATTAAAGTTGATTTCCATTATACATTGAATGCTCTCACCAGAAAGAGTGATAGTACAGAAGATAACTAGAATTTATAAACTAGATCGAACAAAATCTACCAATGCACAGATGGCTGCTTTAATAAAGCAGGTAGAGCTACTTGTAAAATTGCAAACACAAGGAGCAAATGCAGTGATGGTCAGTTCATCATATGAGAAATGTGGAAGAAATCATGCTACAGAAAATAGCTTTATGCTTGCTTCTTCAAAGGAACAAGTAAACTTTATTTAGAATGGTTTCCGCAATTTCAACATATACGGAAATAATTTCCAGCAAGAGAGAAAACCAAGTTTTGGTGAGATGTTTCATTAATATATGCAAAAAAGAGACAAAGTATTCTAATAGATTGATACTAATTTTCAAAATCAACAAGCATCTATCAAGAATTTGTAGATGTAGATTGATCAGATAGCTCAATAACTTGCATAACATCCACAAGAATCATTTCTAAGCAATATAATGACAAATCCTAAGGAGCGGGTGATGGCAATAAGAGTATTGAAAAATAATCCACCAATGACTCCTATAAAAGTTAAAGCATATATACCTCCACTTCCATTCTCCCAAAGACTTCCAAAGAAGTCGATGGAGAAAAAGATTAATGCTATAACTACAAAGGGTGGGGTCAATTACTAGAGATTACTATGAAAAGACCAGAAAGAAAAGATGAGCAGGAAGAGGTTGATGAAGTTACAATGGCAGAAAAATCTGTCCAACCTCAATTAAGAATGAAGAGAATACAAAAACATCCCCTACCAAGACACCAAATCTAGTCAAGGCTTATGCGCCTCCCATTCTTTCTCATCTTAAGAAGGATAAACAAGATTCAACGTTTGAAAAAGTTCTTAATGTACTCAAGAAGCTCCAAATCAATATTCTGTTCATTGACGTGATATTATAAACTTCAAGCTACAAGAAATCTTTGAAAGAAAAGTTGATAAAGAAAAGAAAGCTTCCAAAGTGTGAAACTTTAGCACTAACGAAGGAAAGTAGTATAAGAGTACAAAACAAATCACCTCCCAAGTTGAAAAATTCATGGAATTTTACTTTGCTTATTTCAAGTAGAAATTTTTTTTCTATTAATTATTATGTGACACATGTGCTTCTATAAATCTAATGTCATATTTTATTTACTGAAAATTGGGATTAGGCAAAATCAAATCAACATTAATAACGCTACAATAGCTGATAGAACAATTTCAAGTCCATATGGTAAAGTTGATGATGTACTCATTAAAGTAGGAAATTTAATATTTCATGTGGACTTCATTGTGTTGGACATACCAAAAGATCGAGACCTTTCAGTTACATTGGGTCGACTACTTTTAGCAACGACTCAAACCTTGATTGATATGGAGAAGAATAAGCTAATATTGAGGGTGGAGGATAAACAAGAGATATTTAATATTTATACCAGATATGAACAACCTCCCAATATCAAAATTTGATGTGAATTGATGAAGAAGAGTCACCTGATCAACGAAGCTATCAAAAAGAAAATCAATTTTTTTGTGGGCTTCTTGATAGAGATGAGAATGGAAATGTCAAAATTTGGATAGCAAAGAAATGATGCATTAATGAAGATTGCACAAAATGCAAGGAATGAATGACTTGATTCCGGCTACCATAATCAATTATGGCAAAACGTCAAGTTAATGACTTTAAAGAAGTGCTTCTTGGAAGGCAACGCAAGCTTTATCATTTTCTTATTACTTAGTTTTTGGTTTTAGGATTCTTTATTTTATTTTCACAACATTCTCTTTATGTTGTTTATAGGAAGATTCTCAAGTTTGTGGGTAATAATGTGGTTAGAAAACCAACATATATCCACCTCACCAAGGGGATAGCAATACAATAATTAATGTATTCAAGGAAGTCGTAACGCCTCATTTGTATTTATTTCACATTTGGGACAATGTATGTTTTAAGTTTGAGGGGTGAATCATTAAATGTTAATTGCTATTATCATTTGTTTAGTATTTTGTGTTTTTGTACGTGTGTGATATGATTTTGTTTCATGTGTTATGTGTTAAAAAATTATACATGCTTGTGTGAGTTAGATAATTATGTCAGCTATGATGAATATATTTGTTAGCATGTATTAGTTTATGGATTGTGAATGAATTATGTGTCTTAGTTGAATGATCTACTTCTCCATGTAAAACACAACGATATTATGCACGATAATTGATTATAACATTGTACAGGAACATGAAGATTCATACGTATAAGTTAAATAGAGGACTTATGTGCTGAATCCCTTAACCTATGATTCCCAACGTCCTTTAACTATATATTTTATAATTTGGGATGTTCAAGCCGGTAAAAGAAATGATTTTGGTTTGTAGTGATTCTGTGCATATTGAAAAAGATTGTGGAGTGTTTTTAGCTTTCCAGTATGAACTATTGATGACCGAATTCTGAGGATCTAACCCTTGTTCATTTTGCTATTCTTTTATAGAAAAGTATTGTACTTATTAAGCTTATGCATCACGTCGGCACCTTTTTTACTCAAGTGAGTAAGTCTGTATAGGTATCTTGAAACTTGGTACCCTTTGGTATTCAAAAGTCGGGGAGTTACTGACTAAAAGCTTATTGCAAGGGTCAAGAGGAGAAAAATGGGTGGATTCAATATTGAGCTGAAAAGAAAATATAAAAATAAGCAAAAAAATATATGCAAGTGCATGAGTAAGAGTTGATTGTTGGGGGCTTAGATAACTAGTAGGTTTGAATCACTTGGTATAAACTTGATTGTTGGAGCACTTATAATTTGGGAGACTCATCACATGAATAAATTATTGACGTTATTGGTTAGACTAACCCAAATTAGAATGGTGTAAAGAATTGAAAATTGAAAGTAAACTTTAGAATTACACTTTAGGGAGAGAATGAATGAAATAATTTTGGGTTTATGTGAATGTATGGCGTTACAATTGATTCTTCACACACATACACACACACACACCCGTTTTGCATCGGATAAGTGGAAATTTGGCTCTTGCATTTTGATTTTGCATCCGTTCATAAAATGTGATATAATGTTCTCAATCCTGAGACAAAACAACAATGTATCTAACCAAAAATTTCTTTCCATGTTTGTGTGTTTACTAAGTTAGGTTACGGCTTGCTTGAGGTCAAGCAAATGTTTAAATTTGAATTGTTTGATAAGTGTATTTTATACACTTATTCTGCCTTTAAAATATGGAGATTTTGTAGGTCTTTTAATGAAATTATAGCCTTACTTGTTATATGATGTGTTATTAAGTGAAACTCGACGAATGAAAGTGGGATTGAAAGAAAGAAGGGATAACTGGCAACAAATGGCAAGATCCAAAGTTTGGGAACTCATGTTAAGTACTTAAAAGTTGTGTCGAACCTCACAATGAAGATTCGAGAATTCCAGGGATCAATTAGATGCAACTAGAAGACAAAAATGAGTAAAATATGATCAAATATTTTCACAAAATCAACTTTCAACTACACAAGTACGTTCTAGATTTTTAGCCAGAGATTGAGATCCATTTTTGGCCTAGTAAACATTCAAATTGAAAAACAGCCATTGCTAGTAATGTTGTAGCCATTTGAGACATATTTACAACCCAACTTGAATAGTCTAATTTAGATGACTGGAGAGAAAATTATGACAAAAATACTAAAGGATGTTGAATGCTAAATATTTCGCTAGAGATGCCGCTATAGTACCACCGTATGGGTGCCTAGGTGCCACAATAACCAAAATTTTAATAGAAAAATGGCAAGCCTATGGCGCAAAGATGACACATATGATTTCTCCATGTTGCCACTCCCATGGCACCGAGGCGCCTCCTGATACTAACTATGGAGCGAAATTTTGGCCATTTTAAAGCCCCAGGTAAACTCAAAATTAGGGAAAAACATTAGGGGAAGTATAAATACAAGAGCGACACTTGAGAAGGGTTCTATACATTGAGATACACAAAATACAACTTAAGAATTAGAGAACAAAATCAAAGGAGAAAACAACAAATCAAGGGTTCAGAATCAAGATTTGGAACAAGAGAAAGAACTTGGTGAAAGATTCACCCACTTCTCTACATCTCAAAACCCAGTGATGTACTCTATTATTTTTATTTATTTTTCTTCATACATTATGAGTAGCTAAACTCTTTAATAGGGCGAATAATGTAATCTATTTGAGATAATTTATTTCTTTTATTCAAGATTCTAGTTCTTTCATCATATATTTGTTAATATTATTCATGATTTTAATGTTTTAAATTACTTGATCAACGATTCAATGATTTTGTAAATCTTTTACGAATCAAGAGGTGAGTTTCAGAGTTAGACCACATGTAAAAATTGATAATTTAGTAGAAAACGTAAAGATACTTATGCTAATTATTGCGGTCATTATATGAATTCTTAGACTAATATCACGTTTAAATAAGATTGATTCACATAGATATGTGATTGAAATAGTTAAATATGCTTAATGAGAACTTTAGAGGGATAAATTGAGTACAACAAAACGATTCGATCGAACACTAAACTAGATTTGTGAATCTTGAATTAAGACTTAAAGATAATCAATAGATAAAATAGTTATGCCCTAATATCTCATTCAATATATGAATTTTAAATTGATGTGTGTGCATCTTGCTATTTTCAATTAGTAGATATAGTTAGAAAATAATCACAACAATTACAATTCTTTGCTTTTCATCAAATAGAAGTTAGAAATATTAAATTAAATATTAAAATATAGTCATCATGGGAACGATCATCTCAACTCAAATGTCTACTATATTATTTGTTACAATATAGTACACTTGCAATATGAAAAAGCAATAGTAGTACACATTTCCGAGTTTGGTGGCAAGTCTCTTTCTGGTCACCATCCAATTTTCTCGATTAGAGAGTACATTATCAAGGGGGTGTGCTTTCTGAATCTAGACAGGTGGTTGTCTCCTTCCTTATTGTTCACCGTCTTCTTCTTCTAATGAGTTTGCCAATGCAGTGTCCAATTCAGATTCTGCAGAGTTATAGGAGGTTTTGACTGACTGTTAGTTTTAGGTTCGCATGTACTATTTTCTTGAATGTTCTATGAAATTTCAGTATGTTTCTCTAAGCTACTGATCTCAGGTTTCTGTGAGTAAGATGAGTAATCATCAGTATCATCAATTTTAACATTAATGGATTCATTATAGTTTGAGTCCTCATATTGTATATACTCTATAGGCTCGCCTATTTTCAAAATACCCAATGAATACTCATTTATCACTTTTAGGGTCAAATTTTCCAAAGTTTTCCCAGTCATTCAGCACATAGCACAGGAGTGAAAGTAGTGAATGTTGGGTTTTCCACCCTTCCAAATTTCATAGCGTATTTGTTTAGTACCTGTTCTCAAGGTGACACAATTTAGGATGTAGCATGCCGTATTAATTGCCTCAATCTACAATTTAACTGGGAGTTTCTTACTATTTAGTATGACTCTAGCAATTTTCTGTAAAGATTTGTTCTTTCTTTCAACTACGCCATTCTGTTTTAGTGTTTTAGGAGTAAAAAATTCATGAAGAATACCATGTTTGTCACAGAACTTAGAAACACTGGCATTCTCAAACTCCTCACCATGGTCATTCCTATTTCTCTCAATTTTAATCCCTCAAATCCATCAGATTTTTCCCTTAGAAATTCTACCCAAATGAATATAGAGAAGTCATCAACTATAACAGACTTTTTTTTTGAATTGGTCCCACTAAATCCATGTAAAGTAATTCAAGATAGTAAGAGGTAGCCAGAAATTAACCTTGTTTGTAAGATGTTCTAGTCTCTTTAACTTTTTAGCATGAGCCACATACACCTTCAAGTCTTTCTGTAAGCTTAGGGATTCCTTTTACAACATCAAGTTTATTGAGTTTAACAAGATCTATATAGTTCAGATACCCCAGTCGTTTCTGCCAAAGATATGTACAATCAACATTAGAGACATGATATCTAAAATCAGATACAAACAAGTAGCATTTATCACTGGATCTGCTATCATTACCTTACACTTATCTTTCACGAACATAACCATGATTTCAATATCACACAATTGATCTACACCAATCAAATTAGCTTTCTAGTTAACAACGTAAAGCACGATTTTCAACACAAGTGATCCATTTATTTTAATCATACCAATTCCTTCAATTCTACTCTGGGCACTATCCCCAGAAGTAACCATTCTTCTTGAATAATTTTTTTAATATGTTAACATAGCGTGGTTTCCATTCATATGTATGAAATAACCACTATCAAAATACTAGGAGTTAGACACAATAGATTTATAGGCAACATTAACCATATAGCACCTAAGATCACTTTTAACTATCAAAGTTTGCCTTATTTAGTCTTAGAATTTTGTTTCACGGTGTCAATTAGCAAGTGGACTTTCTTAGTACGATTTAAAGATTCGTGCGTTAGACACTGGCGTGAGATGTGCATATTGATTACAAATGTTGCATGTTGACCCTACGTTATGAACAAGGTATTTCAAGGTGGCCACAACCTACTATGGAGTGTTTTACGCAAAGTTGTCCTAGTGGTGGTGGTTCTATCTAGAATCTTGACTACAAATTTTGATGACTAACTTTGTAGTTTTTCAAATTCTAGTTTTTCAAATTCCACTACAACTGTAATGAATGTCAATGGAGTGGCAACTTTCTCATTTCCTTTCCCTTCATACCCCTAGCCTACTTTATCATTTGGAGGTCTTCTGTAGCTATGCATTTCACTAAGACATGTAGAACTAATAGTCAATTGCCTGAATCTTTATTTGACATGTTCCAATTCAACTTAAAGCCCTAGCAATTGTTTTTCCTTTTCACTTACAGTTTTGAGCGGGGAATCTCTTTCGGCAGCAACTACGGATCTCTCTTCTTCAACGTATTCCATCATGGCTAGAAGGGTAATACTTCTTTCTTGTTCAGTTTCCAAATTGTCTTTCAGAATTTTGCGTTATGTGCAAGCGTTGTTGGTTCCAGCTAAATCTACATATAGTAGTTTCTTACCTCAAGTAACAGTCGGTTCGAATTAGCAATATGTTGGAGGTTTGCAGTTAGATACGTCAACTAATTGTGTTTTCCTTATCTGAATTTGACTCTTTGTCTTCATTTTCGCTCCAAGTTAAGTTCATGTCTTTCTTGCCCCTTGACCTTTTGAGTGTATTTGCATTTTTAGCTTCTATGTACCCGAACCCTTCACACTCATAGCATTGAACACATTTTTAGGTCATTTCAACAAAGGAAGAAGATTTTGCCTAGAGTTACTAGAAAACTTCTTCTTTTGAAGTGGTTGAGTTTTCGAGTTCCCTCATTTCATGTTGCTTTTCGGAATTTAGTGGGCATAGCCATCTAGTCATCATCATCTTTCTCTATCTCAACTTCCTTCGTTTTATGGGTATTTCTCGATCCTTTTTCTTTATTTCTTCAGTGTAGGTGTAGTTCATAGGTCATCAAGGATCCTACTAATTCTTTGACCTTCATGCTTTCTATGTCCTTTGTTCACCTATGGTTGATCTCATGTCTTAATTGTAACAAACAAATTGTTTTATCTCTAAAAATTGAATTCAAGTCTTCATAAATATTATAGCCAAATTGATCAATTGAAGATAAAAGGATTGATACAAAAAGACTCGCAATTTTCGATTAAAGATAATCGAGATGAAAGTCAAGCGTTCATATTGAATCGAGTATTCATTGAAGATAATAGATTTAGAAGATTTGAATTCATATATGTAAAGGTAAAATATTTTAATCCTTAGCAATGAATAACTAGAAATTCAAAAGCGAGATAAATTATTCATAAAAATGCTTGCAAAAAAAATATTTTTCAAAAAGATAAGAATTTCCACTTGATTTTTAAACTTTTTATAAATATCACTTATTTTGAAAAATTAAGTGAAAATGTCCTCCAAAAGCCTACATTTTTCAAAATAATTAAGAAAGAAAAATTAGGGAAAAATTTGTCCAAGTGAACGTCGGTTCGTCCAATGGTCAAATTTTTGTTCGTTCTAAATTCTAACACAAAATAGCTAGTTTTTTTATCTGGTTCAATATCCGGACGTCCAAATAGGTCATCCAGTTGTTCAGAAATTTTGGCGTTTTGACTGCTACAAATACCACTTCATTTTACATTAAATATAACATTTTTAAGAGCATTCATGTGAGATATTGTTGAGTAATGCTATATTGATATATCTTTATCAAATCATTTACTCTGGAAAAAAAAATTTATTGAATCAACTTTTGAAAATCATTCTACTCATCAAAGTTTTTCTCGCCTGACACTTGAGCTTCATTCATTGCTATTTATTAAAGTGTTAGTCTATTTCTCTCGGCACTTAATTTGATCATATCATTTATTAATAGAGAAGTTTAATATTGTAAATCACTTTCCTTTTATATTTGTTACGTCGTGTTAAGGTCCTGTAACGCTCAACATTGTATAAGGATCGATGTTCCTTATTTGTAAGTCACTGAAAGCATTGTGAATGGTTGGATTGCACCATAAGTCAATCAATATAGTGAAAATGACTTACTCGTGGCAGAGAGCTTGGTTACGGAGGACGTATATAATTGCTTTGGATCGACCTCCATAATTATATTGTTTACATCATCTCTCTCTTTTATTTAATGCATTCACATTTGCGCTTATGATTTGAATTTATCTATTTAGTCTTTACTTGTTTGAATTTATGTTAATTCTTCGAAAAGGTTTTAAATAACCAATTCACACCCCTCTTGGTTAGCCATTTTTAGGTTATTAATTGGTATCATAGCAAAGGTGTTCATTTTACAAATTAAGATTTTACAAGTTTGAGAAATGGCTAACTACAATCTTCAAAATCTTGAGAAGCATTCTACTAACCGTCCTCATTTCTTTGATGGCATAGATTATAATTATTGGAAATGTAGGATAATGATATAAATTCAATCAATAGATATAATATATGAGAAGTTATTGAATTTGGTCCTTATGTGCCTACCAAGACTATTAAAATTGATGGCAAACCCAATCAAACCATTCCAAAATCTAGAGAGAAATATGATGAAAATGATAAAAGAAAATTATCTTTGAATGTTAAAGCTAAAAATATACTTTATTATACCTTAGATAAAAATGAATTTAATCGTATTAACACATGTGATTCCTCTTATGAGATTTGGCATGCATTGAAAATTACTCATGTTGGCTCTAGTAAAGTAAAAGAAACTAAAATTAATCTCGTGGGTAAAGAATTTGAAAAATTCTTAATGAAACAAGATGAACATATTGTTGACATGATTAGTCTCTTCATCGATATTGTTGATGGCCTCAAGGGTTTGATCCGAAATTTACTCAAGTTAGAAGAATTTTGATTTAATACTTGGTGATCAAAACTATGTTTTTGATAAAGGAGAAATTGGTTATTAGTTGTCTTTAAAACAAAAATCCTTCAAAAATATATTCATCAAAGTTTCAAAAACTCATTCTTCAAAAACTAAATGTAGCTTTTGGCAATAAAAAGGGACATGTTGCATATAATTGTCTAACCAAAAGAGGCTACACTTTGAAATCAAGAATAAGTGCAATAAAGATGGACATGTTGCCTATAATTGTCTAACCAAAATTGAATAATTTTTGTGGGAACCAAAAAAGATGAAGATCAAATGGTTCTTGAATAGTGGATGCTTAAGACACATGACAGGGGATAGAATGTAATTATCAAATTTCAAAGCAAAGGATGGAAGTCATGTCATATTCGAAGATAATGTAAAATGAAAACTTATTGGAATTGGAAACATTGGTAATCATTTTTCTCCCTATATTGTAAATAGAGTTTTAATTAGTTGAAAGAAAACTAAAACCCCATATGAGTTTTGGAAAATAAGATTCCCACTGTTGGCTATTTCAATGTTTTTGGTTGTAAGTGCTTTATTTTAAACAAAAAATAAAATTTGGGAAAATTTGATTCAAAATCCGATATTAGAATCTTTCTAAGTTACTCATCAACTAGCAAAGCTTATAGAGTCTTTAACAAAATAACTCTAGTCGTTGAAGAATCTATGCATGTTAATTTTGATGAAATTAATCATCTTGATCATGAGAAAGGTAATGTCAATGATGTAAGATTGGAAACTCCTTTCAAACAAACGGTTATTCAAGACCAAAACAAGGATGATCTGAAAGAGGACACGAGGAGGAAGAAAAAGTTCAACAAAGTAAAGTAGAACCTACCAAAGCGTCCAATTATCCCACTCTATCAAAAGAATGGAGGTTTGTTCTCTCTCACCCAAAAGAATCTAATATTGTTGATTTATTTAAAGTATTATTACTAGAACTTCTACTAGGAATCACCTAAATAATTATGCTTTCATCTTACAAATTGAACAAAAAATTTTAAGGAAATCGAGTTTGAAGAGTTTTGGATTCTAGCTATGCAAGAAGAATTAAATCAATTTGGAAAAAAAATCATTTTTGGGATTTGGTTGCTAGATCAAATGATGAAACTGTCATCGGTACAAAATGGATTTTTAGAAATAAACGAGATGAAAATGGGATTATTGTGCATAACAAGGCTAGATTAGTAGCCCAAGATTACAATCAAGAAGAAGGTATTGATTTTGATAAAACCTTTGCACCGATTGCTAGATTAGAATATATTCGTATGCTTGTTGTAAAATATTTACTCTTTATCAAAGGGATGCCAAAAGTGCATTTCTAAATGGTTTCATTCAATTTTGACAATGAAGAGTTAGAGCTTCAGAGGGCTAAGGAACACCTAAGGTAGGAGAACCCTCGCATGTTGTTCTTACGGCCACGATTCGACGAGGTGGATCCAGAATAGTGCCAGACTCGCTAAGGAGGTGGTTACCATGGCTGCAAACATGAGGGATATCACCTGGCAGAATATTACAATGCAATATCTACTTAAGAATTTGTAAAGATATGGAGGATACCCAATTTCCCATACGCAGCTCAAGAAAATGCTTTCCTCCATAACCCCCATCTAGTTCCGCAAGGAAATTACTGTCATAGCGAAAAAGAATTTCAAAGCCAAATGGCTGATTATCAACATTACACTAGGGATGAGGCCCCTCAAGAGAAGGAAGTTAAGGTTTATACATCCACCAACTACGTCACTAATCGGTCAAATTATGAGCCAAATGACATACCTTAGAGATCTATTAGCATTTTTGGTAGGTTAAGCACCAGAAAGACTAGAAATAGGCAAGCCAACCTCCTCGTATACCTAAAAATAAGCAATAGGAACTGCCTTAGTTTGAAAGACAAATTGAACCTACCCATGACAACCTGCTCCAGAATCCTCTACCTAGAAATAGACGCCAAATAAGGGCAGAATAGGCCACGAATCAAGTAAGTTTGTCCTATGACCTCAGCGACAATGATGATAATTTTCCATTTATTTATGGATTTAGGGACGCCCTGTCCCAAGACACTTCGTGCTTCCTAAAATTCTCAAATATGATGGAAGGGAAGATCCTTCAAAGCACCTCAATAGCTTCAAAACCTATATGAACCTAAGGGGTTCCACCCTCATATGAAATGTAGAGACTTCCGCTTGAATCTAAGTAGGGCGGTTGAAGTATGGTACACCAAGCTTCCAAAAGGAATTATTAAAAGTTGGCTAGATTTCAAGAAGACTTTCTCTAAGTGCTTCACGACTAGTAAGGAAGGCGAAGGGCTTATATAGAGCCTCGAAGACATGAAAAAGCAGCAAAGAGAGTAATTGAAAAGATTCTTATTCCGCTTTACCGATGAAATGACCTACTATATATAAGTTACCAGTAAGAAATCACTAACAGCCCTAAAGAAAGGGCTAGACATGAACTCTCTATTAGATAGATATGCAAAACAAGGATCCTACCAGTTAGACACCCTACTAGAAATGATAAGGCACGAGATTTCCAATGAATAATTGAAAGATCAACACATGACTCCCACCTCCTCAAAGAGAACGAGGAAGAGGCCCCACCTTCCGTTTGATGGAACATAAGGTTAGACAGTCAACCACTCTCAACTCAAGCATGACTGCAGCAACGTTGAATACGATTCCGAATTTAGCTTATGAGGAAGTCAATCCTATCATTGAGGCACACCAAATAAGGTCCAGCTAATAGTTTTCTAAAGGTGAAAGGGTAAAGGGTGAAATTTTGAACTTAGAAATAGGGACGAGACACCCCTCTATTGTACCTACCACCACTCATATAGCCATAACATAGCTGATGGTTGAACATTACCTTACATTCACAAGCTGATAATCAAAGAAGAAACAGACACCCACGAGCAGATACACCTCTTCCTAGGCGGTATCGACAACCTTGGAAAATTGAAGCCAGACATCCCATTTTAAATGATGCTGCTCATAGAAAAGAAAGTGATGGAGAAAGTTCTAGGAAATGTCAAAGGCAAAGGATGAGCCCTCTAGCTAATACTGGTCGTAGACCCATTAGAGAGATTGATACAATTTTTAGAGGCCCATATGTTGGGGATGAAACTAGAAATTAGCAAAAGAACTATGCAAGAGAGGCTAAGAATCCGTCAACGGCAATCTTCATAGTCAACAATAGTCGACCCTCAACTGGAAGTAGAGTACAATCCACTATTTTTACACAAGATGATGTGGCTAGCCTTCATTACGCACATTGTGATGCCTTGGTAGAGATATCTGTTATGGCATGAAATGGCCTTAAAAGAATGTTAGTAGATAATGGAAGTTTGATAAATATGATATTTGGAGTAACTTACAATAAGATGGAAATGGACAATAAGCTAACCCCTATGAGCTCTCCTTTGTATGGCTTCACTGGCGGTAACATCATCCCAATGGGAAAAATCATTCCAGTGGTAGAGATAGGAATGACACCATTGACTGCTCATCATTTTATGGAATTTTTGGTAGTAGACGGTTTACCTACCATGAAGTATTAGGAAGACCAGCATTAAATGAGTTATAGGCAGTTACATCCATCCATCACTTGTATATGTATTCCCTACTGAAATCGCATCGCTATGGTTAAATATGACCAAATGATTGCTATGGACTGTTATTTAAACTTACTTAGGAAGGCAGAACTTAGAGTATCAATGTAATTTTGATAGAATTGACATGAACGACACCCCTGAACAAGGGTAGATCCTTAAACAAGGAAAGACATAGAAAAGGTGGACGCTTCTGAAGAAGAGGTTGTATCTAAAATGATAAGAACCTCTGAAGAAGCTAGAGTTACTGAAGAAGCGGCTAAATTTAATGAATTGGATCCTCACATCAGTGATTGTGAACCTTAAATAGCCCTAGAGGAATAGTAGGAAAGTTTTCCAATAGATCCCTAGGATCTCTCCAAATCCTTACATGTCGGAAAAGATTTGCCAACTAAGGAAAAATTGATGTGGTTCTTATTTGAAAATTTGGATGTCTTAGCTTAGAAGCATGAGGACATGTTTTGCATCGACCCTAAAGTTAGTTGTCATCACTTAAATGTGGATACGAGAGCCCTCATCAACAGAAAACGAGAGCCCTCAACTCCACCGTCGGGTATAAACGAATGAGCTTCATGCATACCTATTTAGGCTATAATCAGATCCTAATGTACCCAACTAATGAGGAGCATACATCCTTCATGACGGTTAGATGTCTCTACTGCTACAAGGTGATGCACTTTGGGTTGAAAAATGTCGGGGCCACATATTTGAGACTTGTTAATAAGATGTTCGTAGACCTCATTGGTAAGATAATGAAAGTATATGCAGATGATATTTTGGTGAAAAGCCTAAAAAAGATTATATAGAGCACCTCGACGAAGCTTTTCAAATATTACGAAGGTACAGGATGCGGCTAACCCCACTCAAGTGCGCATTCAGAGTTGCCTCGAGGACTAGAAGTCAACCAAATGGGCATAGAAGTCAACTCTAAAAAGATTAAAGCCTTGATCGAAATAAAGTCGTCCTACAAGCCTGAAGAGGTACAAAGCCCTATTGTTCATGTAGCAGCTTTAAGTCACTTTATCTCAAAGGCAACTGATAAGTACCTTCCATTATTTAAGGTTCTAAAATGAGGAAAGAAGTTTCAGTAGAAGAAGGAGTGCGAAATAGCTTTGCAAGAGCTGAAAAAGCACTTGAGACATGCTTCCCTTCTTTCCAACCTAAGGTTAACGAGCCTCTACAACTATACTTGGCGGCGACTATCGATACCATCATTTCAGTACTTGTGAGGAAGGAAAGTAATCACAAACTGCTTTTTTATGATGTGAATAAAACACTTCTCACTATCCAGACATGGAGAAGGTGACCCTCTATTTGGTGACCGCCTTCAGAAAATTTAGATCACACTTCCAGGCCCACACAATTCAAGTGTTAACAAACTTCTCACTTAGAAAAGTGTTCCAAAAGCCTGACGCTTCAGGAAGGATGATCAAGTGGGCCATAAAACTTAGTGAGTTTGACATTGTTTTTAAAACAATAGCTGCCATCAAAGGCTAAGCCTTAGCAGATTTTGTGGCTGAGTTCACCCACATTCCAAAAATGGATAAGGAAATGGAACCTACAAACCTCCCACCTAGAATCTATTTGTTGATGGTTCATTTGGAGATAGGCTCTAGGGCAGGAATGGTCTTAGTCAGCCCAGAAGGACATAAGCTTAATTGTATGTGATATTACCAATAATGTAGTAGAATACGAGGCCCTATTATCTGGCTTCAGATTGGTGAGGAAGATGCAAGTAAAGAGGCTAATTATCAATAGTGACTCCTAGTTAGTAGTAAGCCACGCTAATCACAATTTCTCGGCCAAAGACGAGAATGGTTGAATATTTGAAGTTGGTAATAGAATTTATTTTGTCCTTTGAAAAGTTTGAGTTGGCACAGATCCCATGCCTAGAAAATGCTCATGTCGATGCTCTTTCGAAGTTGGCAAGCAGCAATGATTCCAAACAATACTGTTGTACCTATAAGGCACCTCTCTAGACTCTCATCCACTTCTAAAGGTGAAGAGGTGATGCAGGTCTCCCCCATAGATGTAGCCCATTATAGTATTCCTCAAGATCACACATAACCCTCTAATACAGAAGAAGTGCACAAGCTCAGAAGACGTGCAACAAATTTTATCTTCCAAGATGATGTACTGTATAAGCGAGGTTTCTCCTTATCCCTTCTTAGATGCATAGGTGGCGAGCAAGCCACCTACGTCATATAGGATGATGGGCTTTGGTACAAAAGGTGTTGAGACAGGGTACTACATCCCTACATTGAAAAATGATGCACAACAATTTGGCCACTTTAATAAATACAAAGATAACCTTTCTTGGAGCTAAGTGTTGTCTCGAGCCTTTGGCCATTTTCCAAGTGGGAAATTAATCTCATAAGACCTTTGCCTAACGGATAAGATAGCATCAGGTTCGCCATCGTTGCTATTGACTATTTCACTAAGTGGATAAAAGTTGGGCTTTTGGCTAAAATAAACGAAGCAAACACTTCTAAATTCTTGTGGAATAACATTATTTACAGGTTTGGAATCCCCTACTCAATCGTATTCGACAATGGGAGACATTTTATAACAAGAAGGTCAGGAACATGTGCAAGGAGTTAGGAATCAAAAAGCACTTCTCCACCCCCCATCATCCTCAGGCCAATAGGCAAGTAGAAGTCGTTAATAAAACCATCAAGTATACCATCAAAAGAGAGTTGGATATTTCTAAATAGGCGTGGGTAGATGAGCTACCTCAGGTCCTATGGGCTATCTGAACCACTAGTAGGAAGGATATAGGATAGACCCCTCTTTCCATAGCTTATGAAGTAGGGGTATTGAGCCCGAAAGTTTATAAAAAACCCAA
Organism: Fraxinus cuspidata; assembly: GCA_903798385.1. Taxonomy (NCBI): domain Eukaryota; kingdom Viridiplantae; phylum Streptophyta; class Magnoliopsida; order Lamiales; family Oleaceae; genus Fraxinus; species Fraxinus cuspidata. Next base: position 24,923 of record CAIGRP010052168.1, read on the forward strand.
CTATGAATTGAGAAGGTGCAAACTTGACTTCCTTGATAAAAAGAGGAACGAATCCCAAGTAAAGTTAGTTGCATACCAACAAAAAATGACCTAGTATTACAACTCTATGGTCAAGAAGAAGTCTTTTTGTATAAACGACATTGTATTGCGAAGGGTATTCATCTCCTCTATAAAGCCAAGAGTAGGGAATCTTGGTCCCAACTGGGAAGGTCCCTATTGTATTGAGAAGAACTTCAACCTAAAACCTATAGGATCAAAAATTTGGATGGTAAGGCATGGCCTCATCCTTAGAATGTAGAACACCTAAGGAGGTACTATCAGGAGAAATGTGTAAACACTATTAGTTTATGTATAGTTTGTTTAATTCAATAAAAGTAACCTTATTAAATTCTTAAAAGAAAAATGCCTTCCACCGATAAATGTCTTGGGAAAAGCCTCTTCCTAGTGAGTCATCCACAAGGTAGAGAAGCATGGACATTTCGACGAAGAGCTGGATTGCACATGCACAATATCAAAAGTCATAAAGAAATCCTCCACGTGGATGAACTATCCAACCCCATACTGAGGAAAGATAAAGTCAAAAGATATCGCGAATTTCTAGCACTAGTACAAATTTTGATTAGAAAAAGTTTTAATAAAAGTTGAAGCACGTCGAAAGCAATAAAATAACACAAACGTAAGAAAAGAAGTTTCATTAATTGAAATTCAATATATGAGGGCTAAAGACATTTACAGTGAAGAAATAAAAAAATAGAAACACCTAAGCTAAGTAGGTGGGGAAAGGAGATTGGTGCCAAAAATTGGGACAATGACATTGGGGCCAATTGCATCAGAAGTTGCATTGTCGTCCCCAACCTCAACATCTTCCAGTTTAATCACGTAGCTACCATCCACCAGAGTATGATGCTCCATCTTTTCCAAAAACTCTAACCTTACCTCTGAGGTGTAACAGTCTGGGAGTGCACCTCAATCCATTCCACAACTTAGTGTATGCATACCTTTATACTTTGCAAAGCGTTCATACTCCTTAGTTAAATGGAAGTTGTCAATGTACTACGTCACAACATCATCACCAGCAGACTGGGCTTTCCCTCTTGCCATCTCAACCTCTTCAGTCAAACTAGCGACTTTGGACCTTTAAATACTTTAACATCCATTTTAAGGTTTTCCAATGCTTAGGACCCGGATTAGACATGTACCTACTGAAAGTACTACCAGCAAAGGCTAAATTCGATCTAGTGCAAACCATCAAATTTAAAATAGATTCAATCACATTAGAGTATGGAATCCTACTCATGTATTCTATCTCTTCTTCATTACATGGTGCCTGATCCTTAGATAAAGCAAAATGATTAGCTAAAGGTAATGTGACAGGTTTGCAATCATGCATGCCAAACTTTCTTAACAC
>CAIGRP010052185.1:0-10382 GCA_903798385.1 Fraxinus cuspidata
TCTCGAGAGGTTGTTGTTTCTTACATAATCGTCCGACCCTTCTTCTAATTGTTAGCGAGGCCTAACTCTCCGCGTGAAACAATATGCATACGACAGCCATATAAAGAATTACAAATACCATTTTCACGTCTAAAATTGGAAAGGAATATTGCTTAGCGTAGTCACTATTGTATCATTACGAACTAATGTAGGATCAATACACTAAGTTGATCGTTATATGAATTCAATTTTCATTCACACATTATTTATTATGTTTGCTCATGAAATACGTGAAGTGCTTTTTTTTTTTTTTATAACCGTGAATGTCCAGGCCAGTTTGTGCATAACTCGATTAATCCCATGATACCCTGAAATTTACGATCGGGTACTCACTTCAGTGGCACTGAGGGGATTCGAATTGGTGACCATTGGGGAGCAAACCCAAAGCCTGACCAATTGAGCAACCTCTCAAGGTTACATGAAGTGCCTTTTGTTCTTCGTAAATGTTAATGTGAGAAATATTATATGTTTAACCGATGATTGCAGATACTCATCAGAATTTTAAATAGATCGTTTGATTATCGATTGTTTATTTATGAAGGCAATACGTAAAAATACATGATTAGATGTGATTATTACGTTCATATAGCCTGTGTAGCTTACAGAGTATTTTTTTTTTAAATGCTCATTCCTATCTAATATTTTCCAAGTAATTGGAGATAGTACAGTAGCTCGACATCAATGGCATATTTTATTCTAGCGAAATTGATTCCTTCATTTTTTATGTTTAATACACCTCGTGGTGACCAAATATTTGTAGTTTTAAGTTTATATTTCGAGATGGTAAATTTTAACGTTAAGACATGTTCTCATGAATTTTTAGAATTATGTCCTCGTTTTTAAAAAATTATTACAGTATGTATATTTAGAATTTCAACATGATTTTAAATGAAAAATGACCATCTATGAGTTGTCTATCATATGTAACTGAAAACAAGTCAATCGGAATCCCGTGAAATTGATTATAGCATTTTTAGTAAATCGTGAAGGGTTAGATTCAGGAATATAGTCCAGCCTGTTTGAAAAATATTTGTGGGTCTCAAAACGCCGTTGTAGGGATCCCACTTATATGAATTTACACTCGTTGGTAAATTTTCATAAATTTTGGTTGAGTTTAGCTTGTTGAAATTTTTGCAAGTCACTGCACAACAGGAGAAAAACTGTTTTTATCTTGCTGATTTTTTTTTTTTAAAAAAAAAAAAAAACTCATTCCAAATTATTTTGATCCATATTTTCCAAATGTTAAAAATTGTTAAGATTTTACAATATATATTGATTAATTTAAATTTAAATTTTTTTCTTAATATCGTATTTTGAAGAATAACGTTACATAATTCATATTTGGTAATACATTGGGTTATAAGAATTCAGGACATTACAGTTTGGAATCAGAGCGCAATTTACCTTTATGTAGACTTCTAAAGGTAAACTTGGTTTCCAAAATTTTAGAATCATGTGTCAAATAAATTTTTTTAATTACCACGAGCATGTTATTGCCTTAAATCCCCAACTTTGAGGTAAATATAGTTTTGAGAAATTTATGTTTTGATAATATATTTGAAATGTTTACGAGTGAATGCATCTATTTAAATCACGAGAGATATCTTTAAAGACGTCAAGTTTGAGAATGAGATTGGGATATTTTTGAATTTTGCTAAAATTTTTGAGAACGTGGCTAAATTATGAATTTCTATTTTGGTCCTCGTAAAAGATATTAGAACGGCACCTATTTTGACTTTACATTATTTCTATGGCACAGATGGTACGGACTAAGAGAATCTATAGGAAGATGAGTTCAACGATGCCTCATCGATATGAGATCATGAGGCAATATGAAAAGTATTGGTGTAATCCTACGAAAGATATGGACCAACACATTAGGAATGTTAATAAGGTGGAGAGAGGTGAGACAACTAGGTCATATGGTCACTGGTTTTCAGGCCACCCACCCCTTATTGATACCTTGCCAAAAGAATGGGTAGAAATGGTTGTAAATTCTAAATCAAGTAATTAGTAATAATTATTTTTAAATTCATTTTAATTTTTTAAATTGTTGTATTCTGTTTAATGCTTTTATTTATTAATTAATAAATTCAATATTTTAGTTCATTAAATATAATTTTTAATTAAATAATTTAAAATACATTTTGTTGTAAAATTCGGTACAAAGACAATCTCCAATGGATGGTCAATATTCTTACTATGATTTCCATTTCAATATCCTGCCAAATTTATATTGCATAATGGAGAGAGATTTCTACTTTATTTACGAATTATGCTATTTATAGTGAAAATTTTCGATAATCGCCCTACATGATATACATGTGATAGTTTGTAATTTGATTTATTAATGTTATATTTTTTATTGCCTCAGATAACAAACTGTCACATGTATAACAAAATGCTCAGGACATTATCGGAAGAATGGAGCACATTAAGGATGTAGATAGAAAATATCAAAGATATCAACTCACATCCTTTGGAAGAACTTTATGGCACATTGATGACATATGAGCTCAACAACACTGAGACTAAGAAGAAAAAGAGGAAAAGGAAAGAGGAATCAAATGAACCTCCCAAACGTCAAATTGCTCTTAAATCGAGGAAGGAACTGTAAGTGAAAATATGAGTGATGAAGAACTTGATGATCTAGTCTTTGTCAAACAATGGAGAGGATTTAGAAATAATTGGAAATTTCAAAAGAAAGATGAAAAGGGTGAGGAAAGGAGCGAGAAAATGATTTGCTATTATTGTGACAAACCCGATCACAAGAGTACCGAATGTTTAGTATAAATTAAATAATAGTTTTTTTTAAATGGTACTTCAAATTGCGATTGTACATATTTGTATGTTTAGTTATAGCCTTCGGTGGTATTTTAAATTTTACCAATTAGAAAATTCACATTTAAAAGGTTTCAAGTTCCATTTATTGTTTGAGTTTCTTGATTTGCGTATTCGCAAGATTAAAAGGCTTTGTCAAAAAGATATAAACTATCTAAAAAGAGTTTGCGATTTAAACGGTCCGCTTGTGACCCCCTCCTCATCTAGAAGCCTTTGGTTACGCGTTATTTAAATTAATGAAACAAAACACAATAATTCAAACCTTTTCAAATTTAAGAATATTCTATTTTCTAGAAATTTGTATTTCGAGAAAAATTTATTTAAAAAAAAAAAAAGAGAGTGGGTATTTTCATAAACTTTAGGAGTTTAAAGATAATGTAAAGTTTTAAACATACAATATTATAAAGAATCATTGGCACGTGGCGCTCACTATCCGACCACTCTCCAATTGTTCCCAAGATATGAAATGAAATGTCATTTTTTTTATCATGATTATGAGTTTTCGTGATTTATATTATGATATATTGTAATTATTTCAATTGTCAAATATTTAGAATTCTTCAAGTAGTTGAGGCAATTTCAAGGACGAATTTTATTTTTTTTTTTTAAGGGAGATTGTAACACCCCAAAAATTTTATAGAATTGAATTTATTTATTTACATGCCATATTTTTTATTATTTTTAAAAGTGGAGGGACTAAAGTGGTATATGTATTAACTTCAAATTTTGGGCTAAATATTTAGATATTGTTAAATTGAAGAAAATTATATCAATATGAGTCTCGTTGGATAGCCCGTAATTAATCATGTAAATTAGGCTCGAGAAAAAGTTAATTCAAATAAGTTATTATCAAGATATTAAAGTTCAAAGAAATTACAATTTATTTATTTATTTTTAAATCAAATTGAATTTGGATGGGGATAGCAACGTGTATCTAAGAAATGGACGTGGGATAAATTATTTATTGATTAGAATTCTATTTGAAGTCAAAAGTTGCCATCAGTATCACGTATTGGGATTAGAATCACCTTTTTATTGTGATGAGTTTTATGTACACGTGTCATACTATGATTTGTTTACTAAAAATTTAATCCTTATCCAAGTTGATAAATGCGATTTTTCCATCCTAATTGTACCATGACTCAAACTACTATATTTTTTTAATTATAAATATTGTGCAATTGTTCCACAATTCACCACCAAAGAATTTTACACAGCAGCTTTCATATAAACCAGCTGTAAATTACTAGTATATTTTTTTCAAAAGCGCGTTTGATCAATCAAGGTAAGATACTTATATGCAAGTAGTTCATTTCATTATACTTTTATATTCAGTAATTTACGCATGAATTGCCATTGGACCTTCGGGTTCTTTATTAACAGATAAGAGATCCTACGGGAATTTAAAATGACCTAAGATGGGTTGTCACTTGGTCACCGATATACTCCATAAAAAAAGAATGGTATGAAGTGTTTATCTTATTGTGATATAATTGTGTATAGAAGCTACACATATCTTATTGGGTTTTTTTATTAATACTCACTCTTACAAAATTTTACAGGTTAGTTCGGGTCGATGGGAACAGTGGCGGGATGGTGAATTCGACTGCCAAGAGGAATCGAAGATATAAAATATTAAGTTTATTTTTTTCTTAAATTATTAGTCAGTTTAATTTGTTCAAAGACAGTTATTTAAATTATGATTATGTTTTCATTTTGGATATTCCAAATATTTTTTTTGAAATGATATTATTTTATCGTTCCACAAAGAAATTAATTTTTTGGTAACACTCTAGTGTTTGTGAAATTTTGGGGCGGTACACATGTCTTCAACACGTCCCACACCTAAATATATTTGTACAAGTTGACTTTCTTGACCGTCAGAGTGCACTCCATTGCCTTTCCCACCTCCGAAGAAGGTTACGTGTTTCTAACGATTTATCCAAGTTTGCAAGAAAAAACTCCATGGACGTAAAGAGGGTTGAGATCTGCTAACCACATTAACCTGTAGAATTTAAGGTCAATAGATTCACGTTATTTGTAGGAAATCACACTTTTAGAATATGCTTAAAAGACCCCGTATTTGAATAAAAGAGACGTCAATCCATAATGAGTGCAACTGATGGTGACATTCATCTGAGGCAAGCCCCAAGAGAGGTCTCTAAAGAAAAAGCTCCTCGAACCCGTACAATGCATTGCCTACCTTATTATCGTAGAGGTGGAAATGTTGCAGCACTTCTTACCATAAAAGTGGCTGCAAGGGCTGCTAATATAAGAAACATCACAGAGTAGAACTCTGCAATGTAACAACTCATTCGACAAATGCAAGCTCAAACGGGTATGCAAATGTTCTAGAATATGCCGTATCCTAGCCTCTTCCTAGGTAACCCTATCCAATATGGGAACCAGCAAAAGAAAGATGGGGTGCAAAGCATGACCTAATTCCATACTCATAGAAGAAATGTCAGTCCCATCAAAAGATAAGTAAGGGTCAATCTATCCCAAAACTACCCATATGTCTGACTTGCGAATGACTTGTTCCATGGAGAGGATAATTTTCCTCCAATTTGTAAGCGAGAGTAGAGAGGCCTAAAGTTTCACCAATATCGTCGACAGGTTAGTCATCAGAGCGTCTAAGAATAGACCATGACATGAGCCTCTTACCTTCATGGCCCATGAACAACTGCATGGGTATATGTCACAAAAGAACCTTTGTCTATACATAGGCAAGAAAGGAGGGTAACTAAAGCTCAAAGGTTTAGACCCTGAACTTCCAACCGCCTCGCTATCAAGTTGATGAGGAGGATGAAGATAGACCATATAGGTCATTTGAGCTTGATAAAGATGACGATAATTTTCCATTCTCCCAAGAGCTCAAAAATGCTTATGTTCCAAGTAACGTTGTGCCAACAAACATACAAACGTATAGGGTAGGGGTGACCTGAAAGAGCACATTAATACATATAAGACTCACATAAGTTTGAGAGGAGCTTTAGCTCTGAAATGTAGAGCCTTCCATTTGACCATTTGCATAACAGTAAAGAAATGGTATAACAAACTCTACCTAGGACTGTCCGGAGTTTTTCGGATATCAAGAGGAAATTACTTAACAACTTTTTATCCAAAAGAGAAGGGGAGTCCAGAGCTTCTAAGATATGAGTGACGACCAATAAAATGTTGAAGATCTACTTAGCCTATTTCACATATGAGGTAATCTACTGTGAAAACATCACCAATGAGAAAATCCCTATCTGTCATAAAAGGGCAAGTCCGGGCAAGAATCCATTGATCGTTGAGGGTGGATCGATGACTAGGTCATGAGCGAAGTGAGTTAAGGAGGCTACAAGATTACTTACTTAAGCTACGGTGGACGAAACATTGATCACAACAAGTAAAAGAACAAGTTTCATGATGGGCATGGAAGCTGAAACGAAGTGGAACAACTTGATTTAAGCGATGGATGGAGAAATTAGAGTGGACAACGATGTTGCCGCATAGTTGTCCAGGGCATGCAACCACATGCCCCTTTACTGAAGCCAAGGAGGAGAAATTTATATGGTCTATACGACCGCATAGACTTATCTATGCGGCCACATAGTTAATTCCCAGCTGTGAATTTTTCAAGTTTCGCGTAATTATCTATTTAAGTTAAAACTCTATTTTGTGATATTTTTTTCTATTTTTTGGCTGAATTTCGTTTCTAGCTAAGTTTTATGGGTTCCATATAAATATGACTCATTATATTCATTGACAAAATAGCACACAATTATTGAGAGAATAGCAAGGCAATATTGCTTTCTTCTTGTTCTTCATCCAATTAATTCTGAACTTATCAAGATTATTTTCTTGTGGTGTTCAAAAAAGTCAAGTGAGAATTGTTGAGTCTTGTAATCACGGGATCAACATATTGTCAGCGATTGTGTTGGTTCATTGGTTCAATATTTTTGAATCAAGCTTAAACATTGATCTATTAGCTTTCTTAGGTTGAATCAATCTTGTTTGGGTTTCGAATTAGTTCTTTGAAGTACTTACAAGAAAATATTGAGTACAAAAGACAGTGTAGTAAGACTAATAGAGAGAAAAAGTCAATTTTAGTGATATACGAGCATATACACGTGAGATAAATATTAAATTAGATTTAGGATGTCGGATAGAGACGATTCTACTTCAAGTAGGAATAATAACCAAGTCATCATGTCGGATGAGGTGTTCAAAAGGTTGTTTGAAGATGTGAGAGACAGATTGGATAGGCAAAACACGTTGCTTGCTAATTTACGTAGGGAACAACACAGAGAAATTCCTAACGCAATGAAGCAAGAAAGCAGATAGTGATATTATTGAGGATGCATTGGTAGATGTTAAGTTAGGAAGAATGATGAATAGAGAAGTTATGCATGAAATGAGGGGTAGAGATCTTGTTGGAGATGGTGTTGATAAAAGTATAAGCAATATCAACATGACAATTCCTTCATTCAAAGGAATGAGTGATCCGGAAGCATACTTGGATTGGGAAAAGATAGTAGAGCTAATATTTGATTACCACAATTACTCGGAGGAAAAGAAGGTAAAGATTGCGATACTTGAATTTGTAGATTATGCTATCATTTGGTGGGATCAAGTAGTAACATCTAGAAGGAGGAACCATGAGAGACATTAATACATGGGAAGAATTGAAGGCTATCATGAGAAAGATGTTTGTGCATAATCATTATTATTAGGAGCTTCATAAAAAAATTACAAAGCCTCTACTAAGGTTCTAGGACCGTGGAGAATCATCACGAAGAGATAAAGATTGCAATGATTAAATCAAATGTTGAGGAAGATAGGGAGGCTACCATGGCCCCTTTTTTTAATGGTTTGAATAGGGATATAGCTAATGTGGTAGAGTTGTAACATTATGTGGAATTGAAAGACATGCTACATGTAGCTATGAAGATGGAAAGATAATTGAAGAGGAAGGGGACAGCTAGATATTCATCAGGTTCTTCGGATTCTAACTTTTCTTGGAAATCGAAGTGGGATAACAATAAAGATGATGGGTCTACTTTAGAAGGTAGGATTGAGCTACCAAGGGAAGAGAGGAAATTGTTAGCAAAGTTACACCCAATGTGGATTCCCAACCCTCTAGGAATCGGGATATCAAATGCTTCAGGTGGTTGGGGTCGGGACAAATTGCTTCTCAATGTCTAAACAAAAGGGCGATCATCTTACACGACAATGAAAAAGTAGTGAGTGATAGTGATGTTGAATATGATGACATGCCAAAATTGGAAGATGCTAACAATGGTGAGCAAATGAAGTATGCAGTGTGAGAGCTATTGGTTACACGACGAGCTCTTAGTGCTCAAATTAAAGTAAATGACTTAAAGCAACAAAGGGAGAACATATTTCATACGAGATGTCATGTCAACAACAAGGTATGTAGTATGATTATTGATGGGTGATAGTTGTACCAATGTGTCTAGCACAACACTTGTTGAAAAATTGAGATTAACTATGCTAAAACATCATAGGCCTTACAAATTACAATGGTTGAATGAATGTGGAGATGTTAAGGTGAATATGAGAGTGTTTGTGAGATTCTCAATTGGGAGATAATATGATGAAGTGATGTAGTTCCTATACATGATGGACATATTTTGTTGGGGAGGTCATGTCGATAGAAAGGTGATTCATGACGGGTATAAAAATAGATACAGCTTTATTAAAGATGGAAAATATGTTACTCTTGCGCCATTGACACCACAACAAGTATATATAGATCAAATCAAGTTGAAAAGTGAAGAAAAAAAAGATTGAGAGAAAAAAGGAGTGAGATTGACCTTTCACAACAAGAGAGCAAGCGAGAAAATAGCGAGGTGGCTAAAAGTCAGAAAAAAGAATAGAGCCACAAGAGAGGGAAAAAAAAAAGATTCTTGTGAGGAGAAAAAAGTCAAAAGTGAATTTTTTTACAAAAGAGAGTGAGTTGAATAGGGAAATAGTTGAGAATCAATCTATGATTTTGTTGATTTATAAGGAGTCATTCCTCAACTTTGAGGAATCTAATACATCCATCCCTAGTTAGGCTACTTCTTTGTCGCAGGAATTCGAAGACGTGTTCCTCAATGATATGCCTAGTGGGCTACCACCCATTCGATGTATTGAACATCAAATTAACTTCGTACATGGAGCTGTCATTCTAAATAGGCCAGCTTATTAGAGTAATCCCTATGAGACTATAGAACTTCAAAGGCAAGTGAAAAATTTAATGAGCAAAGGATATGTGAGGAAGAGTATAAGTCCATGTGCCGTGCCAGTGCTACTTGTGCCAAAGAAAGATGGAACCTGGAGGATGTATGTCGACTGTAGGGCCATCAACAATATAAGAGAATGAAGGCCAATCGCTTACTTCAGTGAAAAGTTAAGTGGAGTAGCTTTCAACTATCCTACATATGAAAAGGAGTTATATGTACTTGTTTGAGCTTTGGAGATATGGCAGCACTACATATGGCCAAAGGATTTCGTGATTCACACTGACCATAAGTTCTTAAAGCATTCAAAGGGCCAAGGTAAGCTAAACAAGTGACATGCAAGGTGAATCGAGTTCATCGAGATATTTCCTTATGTTATTCAATACAAACAAGGTAAAGAAAACGTGGTAGCGAATACTTTATCAAGAAGGTACATACTTCTAACTTCTTTAGATGCCAAAATTTCTAAGAGTTGAATATGTTAAGGATATGTATACTAACGATCCAGATTTCTCCAATATATACTAATCATGTGATAAGGTGTTGTAGATAGATTCTTTAGGCATGATGAATATTTATTTCGAGAAAATAAGTTGTGTGTTCCTAATTGTCTAATAAGAGAATTATTAGTATGTGAAGTACATGGTGGAGGTCTAATGAGTCATTTTGGGGTTAAGAAGACCTTAGAGATGTTAAGTGAACATTTTTATTGGCTTAAGGTGAAAGTTGATGTTAATCGGATTTGTGTTAGATGTATCACTTGCAAAAGTCTAAATCTAAGGTTTTATCTCAAGGTTTATATACGTCATTACCTGTTCCTAGTAAATGTTGTGTTTTTTTATATCGCAAGTATACGATATTGTAACAAGTAGTATAGTGGACCCTTGAGTCCGGATATCGTTCCCACGAAAACTATACTTTAGAACTTAATCTAATTTTTCTTAACTCCTATTTGACAAAAGCAAGTAAATATTTATGGTGATTGTGATTATTTTTCCTAATTCCTTTTAACTAATTAAAATTATAAAAAAATTTATAAACAACGGATAATTGGATAAACAAATATGTGATGAATATTAGGATATAACTATTTCATCTATTGATCACTTTTATTCTTAATTCAAGATTCATAACATAATGTAGTATTCGATCGAATTCTTTGATTGTATTTAATTTACCCCTCTCGAGTTCTTATTGAGCCCATTTAACTAATTAAATTTCATATCTCTAAGCGAATCAATTTTAGCTAAATGAAACACTAGTTCTAAGAAT
>CAIGRP010052189.1:0-12111 GCA_903798385.1 Fraxinus cuspidata
GCCTGGAAACTGCTCTAGGGATAAAAACAGAATCCCCGTCGCTCGCCTGTCGCCCGGCTCTCGCACTCGCCTGTCAGCGAGGTTTAGCTCAAGCAACAGGTTTATACGAAAAACCTCAATTTACGTTTTTAAATAGATTTTTCCGACTCATTCAACCCAATTACCCCCATCTTACAAATATCCAAGCCATTGAATGAAATTCCAAGGTGGTTTTCATATTTTCATTACCTCATCTTATTCTCTAAAAATCCAAGAACATGTTCTTTCATTGTGTTCATCATTTATTCTTGAGATCATATAACCACCTGTTTGGAAAAAAACATCAAACACATTAAACCGAAACACCGCCTACTTCATATTGGTCATAAGAAGATACTTTCTCAGTTGAATTTCAGAGGTTGTTGGAGGTTGAGAGATGTTGGACTACAAGCCTATTTGACTCGAGCAATTAAGCCTGCGAGGTTTTTCATAACCTGGTGTCTATGGTTAAACTAACTTGGGTTAACCGACCTAAAACTCGTTACATGGATCATTTTAGTAGCTTAATGGAGAAGAGCATGCACTTACGATGTGAACTTAAAATATTGAAAGATATGAAAATAAATTATACTCAAAGTTAGGGGGAGAAAAGAAAATATCAATACAAAATGAGTTTTTATTTAAACGTCCTAATACGCTTTAAATAGTTTGACTTTCATAAGTAGATGAATACACTTATTGACGATGATGTTTAGCATGTCCTTTCTCACAAATTTAAGGTTTAGAGTCTAACTTACAAAGGATTAGTGACACTTTACAAACATGAATTACTTATACAATTTACTCCATGTTAACTTGAACTAAGTATATGAGAAGGTTTACTGTACATTGCTTATACTTGTGCATGCTAACATCGTTTTTTTAGTTAAAATATGTTAATGTTAAAAAATGGAGAGAATAAAGTAAATGTTGTGAATTAGAGAATTTTATATTTTTAAATTTTTGAAGGTGAAGTAGATTGATAGGGAGAGATTTGTTGATTGCATTGCATTCCATATCAAAATGCTTGACTGGTTGAGTTTTTGATTTTTTGTGATACTAAAGTTTTTGTTGGTGTTTGGATTAACTTTAGTGTTACGTCTCAATATAGCTAATTTTGGTATCATGTGTTTAATTGCTATATTTCTTGTATCACGTGCTTTTAGGTATTTGAGTTGTGGATTTCAGGAAATAGGTTTAATAAGATATGCAAGAGACATGCAGTTTGATGTAGTTTGGATAGTTTAGATTTTGTTTTTTTTAGTTCCTTGACTTATTGTGTAGTTTTATCACAGAATGCTAAAGGAAGAGTTTGTTAGATTTTTAGTGTTGGCAATTCTGTGGACAAAATGATTAATTCGTAATGTGTTGTAAAAGTCAATGACCTAGAGTTCAATTTGTATAAATTGTGTTATGAGTTCTAGGGTTCAAGCATGAAAAGAGGAGAATCACAGCGCCGCATTTTCGCTATCCTATCTTTTGGACACTACTCGTGCAACAAAAACAGAATCCACGTCGCTCGCCTTCGCTCGGCTCTCGCTTGAGTGAGAGGTCATCACTCGCCTATCGCCGAGATTTAGCTCGAGCAACAATATTACACGAAAAACCCAAATTTGCATTTTTAAACAGATTTTTCCGGCACATCCAACTCAATTACCCTCTCCTATAAATGTCCAAGCCATTGGACAAATTCCAAGGTGGTTTTCATTATTTTCATTACATCATCTTATTCTCTAAAGATCCAAGAACATATTCATTCATTGTGATTCATCATTTCTTCTTGAGATCATAAAACCACCTGTTAGGGAAAAACATCAAACTCATTAAACCGAAATACCACATACTTCCTATTGGTCATAGGAATGTACTTTCTCACTTGAACTTGAGATTGCTGGAGTTTGAGAGAGGTTGGACTACAAGCGCGGGAAGAAGTCTAGTGAAGTTGGCTAGATAACATCTGATTGTAACTCACTCCATATTGTCTATAGTGAAGAAAATTGGCTTGGTCCAGGAGTTTTTACACAGTTGGCGTTTCTCCGTCATCATTTTAGTGTTTGTTATTTATCACTTTCTTTATTATTGCGGTATTCAAACTTAGGGAAATTGACTTGTTTGATTAACCATCTAAAAACAATTAAAAGGAATTTGTTATTTTTGATTGATTAATTTCGCACGTAGGGTCAAAACTAAAAACGGATAATTAATAATCATCCAATAACTTAGTAGCCTTTTTGGTAATCCGTAACTTTCAAGTGGTATCTAGAGCGATACCTGATTTTTCACAATGCATACTGTACATTTCTATCTAAACAGTTCACTTAGCCCCATTTGACCACCATTATTCCGAAAAAAATAAAGTTTTGAATAGTGATTTTTAGGACAATGTGGTTAAAAAGTATTAAAAAATTTTGGTTTTACTTGCAAAATATTTTATTATGTGAATGTATGGTTAAAAATAATTATATAGAAAAAAATTCAAATAATAGTTCTCAAACAAGGGCTTAGAAAAATTGCGAATGAAGCATGAACAGATGAAACCTAGTCTACAAAACATTCCGAGATTTGAAACTTTGCACTCATGCAATTACTTATCAGCTAACTACATCAGTTTTGTCACTCTACAGACATTCTCTCAAATGTGTATATTATTCAAGAAAAGCGCAGGTCTAATCAAATGAACTACGAATCAAAATTCCCTTTTTTTTTCTCCTTCGCAGTCGAAGGACTTCGTTTGGAGAAAATTTTTCCAAATATTCCTGGTGCTTTAGAAGGTGGATTTTGAACTTTGCATTCAATACCACCATCTGAACCTGAGTATTCTCCATCAGTATTGAATTCTTCTTTCAAGATTCGTAGTAATTCCGTAGCCATGGCCTTTGCTTTCTCGTTTCCATTAACACGTACATTAACAAGACCAGGAATAACACCCTCGTCCATGACCAGCTGACAATATTGTACACGCTCAGTGCACAAAGAAAGAAGAATTTCAACCGCATGCTCTTGGTCCTCATGACTCTCATTCTCGAGTAGTTTGGAAATTGAAGAAATGCAACCATCAGTTTCAGCAACAGAAACTCTAGCATCTTCTTTGTCGCATAAATATTTCAAAATGGTTACGCAGTATCTTGCTAGGGTGTTATTTTCGAAAAGTGGAACTAGTTTGGGGATGAATGCTGAAGGCACAAGGACGGACTCGTTTTCACTATTTGCCAACAAATTACTCAGTATTTGTAAGGCTGGTTCCAACAGTTCTTCAATCTGGGTATCAACTATATTCAGGATACCAGTGAGTGCCCCAGACGCTGCAATCTTGTATCCAGAATGTTGGTCCAAGGACAAAAACTCCAATATGGCAAGAGCTTGTTGACCTACCTCCGTATCAAGATATGATCCCAAAAGACTATATGCATCTTCATCCATGCAAGATATATGTTTTCTGACACAATCAAAAGTAGATTATTAGTGAAAAATGTTCTGAAAAAGCAACCCAAACTATTTGGCACTTGTATCTTCATTTGTATCCTTAGCATTTTAAAGGTATTTTTCAGCATATGCAATCTGGAATCTTTTGGAAGTTTTGTGATAATCAATGAGTAACTAGAAACAGAAATGGTTCCATTCTTTTAGAAAGACTTGAAGAAGAAATACAGTGTAAGTAGCTTAATCGACCTAGCTTAGAACTTCAACCCTAAATAATATTTCTTGTTGCACAAATCAATAACTAGAACTAGCAACAACAAAGTAAGCCCTATTCCCAATATTTGGGGTCAGCTACATAAATCATTTTTTGCCATTCCATTGTTTTCGTTGTTAGATGGAGATCTTAAGCAACTACTAGAGGTTAAGTTAATTTTGGTATACTCCACTCTCTTTTAACATGCTCTACTGTAATCATGTCAATGTTATGAACGACATCCTCTTTAAGTCGGTGCAAAACATGAGCCAACCAAGTTCTCCTTCACTTAATTTAGATATTAAAACACCCATCTCAAACCATTTGACAATCAATATAGAGGATTCCTAATACCATACACTAGTTTGGGAGGTGATAGATATTCGATATGAGACTAACTCTAGCGCTTCACTCCACTTTGCAACCTTCACTTGCATATGGAGAGCATATTCATGTCAAAGTAATTTGCAATCTTCAGAATCATTCGAAGACATTGGAGACCACCACATTAAAGACCACAACATTGCTTGGAACAAGAAGTATACACATTAGGAGAGGTCTTGACATGGGAATCTAAAGGGCTGTACTTGGAAACAGCATTCTTAAATGTTGATTTAATTATTTGTGATCTTTCCATCTCTAGAATTGTCCATGGTTGCCTATATAAGCAAGGCACAATTGTAGTGTTTTGTGACTATGAGTGAAGTGAGAAAATAACAAATATAAAAGGAGTGTTGTAGTGTAGAAATCCCGAATCAATTATGGGATGATTGTATATTTAGTATATGGTATAATTAGACTTAAGTAGGAAATATCTTTTCTGTCTTAAGTTAGAATATTACTTTCCTTTTCTTCTCCATTGTATTGTACTATATATAGTTGATTAAAGTTGTAACAAAAATTCAAGAAATAATATAATTATTTCTTCCATTAATTTCTACATGGTATCAGAGCTCGGGTGAATTCAAACCCGGCTATAGCAGAAACACAGCCTCCTCTGAAATCGGAACTTGGGAGACCGAGACTATCCCCACCATGAATTCAATTGGAATTGATAATTCCTCCTTTCAACTCACGGTGGAAAAATTCAATGGTAGAAATTACAGAGAGTAGGCTCAATCAATTAAGCTAGCAGTTGACGGGAAAGGAAAAATTGGGCACCTTACCAGCGACACCAAGCAACCTACGGATCCGACGGATCCGACACTTCAATAAAAATGGAATCTGAAAATTCCATGGTGATGTCAAGGCTCGTTAACTTGATGAAACCGTCAATTGGAAAAATTTACCTCTTCATGGCAACCGCGAAGGACATACGGGATGCAGTTCGAGAGATGTACTCCGACGCGGAAGATGCATCTCAATTTTTTGAAATTAAGACAAAATTATGGAAGGCGAAGCAAGGAGAAAGGAATGTCACTGAATACTATATGGAGATGACTACTTTATGGCAAGAATTGGACCTTAGCATCGATGAATAGTGGGATTGCCCTGCTGACAGTGTTCGATACAAGAAAAGAGTGGATAATGAACGGGTTTATGAATTCCTGGCTGGTTTGAACAGAGAACTCGACAATGTGAGAGGCCGGATTCTCAGTCGCCAGCCTCTGCCGTTCACCAGGGACGTTTTCGCTGAAGTGAGGCGAGATGAGAGTCGCCGGCTCGTCATGCTGAAGGAGAGAAATGGGCCTGATGAAAGCGTAGATGGTTCAGCCCTCTTATCCAACTGTGGTGGGCGTACTGGGATTGGGCCTAAGGGATCAGCTTTAGTGTCACATGAAATTGGGCTTAAAGGAGCTGCTGCCAAAATTAAAAAATATATATATAATGGACCCAAATTTATTGGGCCGAATTTGGGAGCCCAAATGCTTAGAGGAGCAAAAAAATTGGATCCAACCCAATGCAACAATCGGGTCGCCCATGGTGTGACCACTATCAGAAACCTGGACATAAAGAAGATGCATGTTGGGATTTGCATGGAAAGCCACCTGACTGGAAACCAAGACAGAACACCAGAAATCACGGCTACCAAGCTGCAGTCAATTCCTCTGAAATACAAAATTCCGCTTCAAGCAGTGCATTTAATCCCGAGCAACTAGAACTTTACAAAATATTTTCTAATTATAAAACACTCAGCTCGTCAGAGAACTCTTAACACCACCTCACACTCAAAAGTACCATGGATTATTGATTTTGGTGCATCCGATCATATGACAGACTCGCACTTTATATTTACTTCAGACTCACCTTGTGCGGGTAATCTTAAAGTCAAAATTGCAGATGGCTCTCTCTCTCTCTCTCTCTCTCTCCAGTAGCTGGGAAATGGAGTATTCGAATCTCAAGTTTAATTACACTCGAACACATTTTACATGTCCCAAATCTATCGTGCAACCTACTGTCCATTAGCCAATTAACAAAAAGTTCAAATTGCTCCGCTAACTTTTTATCCTTCTTACTGTGTCTTTAAGGACTTATCATCGGGGACGACGATTGGCAGTGCTAAAGTGTGAGGGACTCTGACGAGACTAATGTGAGTAAACAACGTCGATTTGCTAGTTGTGATTCTGTTTTTGTCCCGAAGGATGGTGAAGTTCTGTTATGGCATTATAGAATGGGTCATCCAAATTTTCAATATCTAAGACATGTACTTCCTTCAATTTTTTCGAATAAAACGTCTTTTGACCTTAATTGTAAAATTTGTGAACTCGCAAAGCATCATCGTTCATCATTTCAAATCTACGTACAAACCATCTAAACCATTCACTATAATACACAGTGATCTATGGGAACCCACACGAATCCTCAATCGCACCAACACATAATGGTTTTTCACATTTATCGATGACCATACTAGACTTTGTTGGGTCTATATGCTAAAAGAAAATATAGATGTCCGTACTGTGTTCATAAACTTCCATTCAATGGTCCAAACCTAATTTTAGACAAATTTAAATTCTGCGCACAGGCAATGGCACAGAATACTTCAATCATACATTGGGTACTTACCTCCGAGAAAATGGAATAATCCATCAAATTTCTTGTGTTGATACTCCCCAACAAAATAGGGTTGCAGAACGAAAAAACAGACACCTCCTTGAGATAGCTCGATCTCTGATGTTTACTACAAATATATACAAAACCTTTTGGGGTGATGCCATCTTAACGTCAGCCTATCTCATAAACAGAATGCTGAGTCGCACTCTCAACTTTGAAACTCCTCTCCAGAAATTCCAAAAATTATTCCCTAATACTTGTCTCACCACAAACCTACCACTAAAAGTGTTTGGATGTACGGCATTTGTCCATATACATTCCCACCATCGAAAAAAACTCGAACCCTATGCAATTTAAATGTGTATTCGTTGGATACTCCCCTACACAAAAGGGGTATAAATGCTATGATCCAATAAAAAAAAATGTTTGTCAATCTTGATGTCACTTTCTTTGAAATCGAACCCTATTTCAAAAAATTCTCTCTTCAGGGGAAGAACTTAAGTGAAGATCGGTTCTTGGAAATATCTCTTAATCCCTTTGAGTCTATTCCAAACACTGAATCTAGTCCAAACATTGAACCTACAATGACACCCTACCCGAATATGCTATCCACAGAAGAGAACTTAAACTCAGAGAAAGAACAGAAAGAACAACGTGACAAAGAGATGATCGTTTACTCACGAAAGAGATAATCAAAGGATAAGGAAAAACTCACACTCGAAGCACCAAGAGAGTCGGAACCGGTGATAGCTCCAAATCATGAAATTTCTCCAAAATCATCTAACACTTATCTACCTATTGCTCTCAGGAAACAACCTCGGTCATGTACTCTTCACCCTATCTCACAATTTGTTGCTTATAATGCTTTATTTTCAGGATTTCAAACTTTCGTTTCTAACCTCGATAACACAGAAATTCCGAAAAACATTCAAGAAGCTTTGGAAATTCCCAAGTGGAGAAAAGAAGTAATGGATGAAATGAAAGCCTTGGAGATTAATGAAACTTGGGAGGTGACGGAACTATCAAGAGGAAAGAAATCAGTTGGGTGCAAATGGGTGTTTAATGTGAAATATAAAGCAGATAGAACAATAGAGCGGTACAAAACTCGGCTAGTTGCAAAGGGGTACACTCAAACATATGGCATAGATTACACAGAAACATTCGCACCAGTTGCAAAATTGAATACAATTCGAGTTCTCCAGTCACTGGCAGCAAATTTGGATTGGCCACTCCAACAAGTTGATATTAAGAAATGCATTTCTGAATGGGGAGTTGGAAAAAGTAAACTAAATGATGCTACCACCTGGATTTTCCAAGGAAAATGAAGGGAATAAAGTATGTAAACTGAAAAAGTCTTTATACGGCCTCAAACAGTCACCTAGGGCATGGTTTGACAAGTTTGCAAATGTGTTAAAAAAATAGGATACCAACAAGGGCGATCAGATCACACTATGTTTGTCAAATTATTTGAAGATGGGACAGACTATTCTGATTGTATATGTTGACGACATTATTCTCACCGGAGATAATACAATCGAGATAGAAAGACTAAAAAGAGGATTAGCCACAGAATTTGAAGTAAAAGACCTGAGACTAATGCAATATTTACTAGAAAATGGAAGTAGCCAAATCGAAGAAGGGGATCAGTGTTTCACAACGAAAATATATTCTAGACCTTCTAACTGAAGCTGGTGTGCTTGAGTGTAAACCAAGTGACACTTATATAGATACGGGAAGGAAAACAGAGGACATCAGAGAATTTGTTGAAAAAGACAGATATCAACGACTAGTTGGAAAACTAATCTACCTATCCCACACTAGACCGGACATTGCTTTTGCGGTAAGTGTGGTAAGCCAACACATGCATGCTCCAAGGGAAACCCATCTAGAAGCAGCATATAGGATTTTAAGATACCTCAAAGGCTCCCCTGGGAAAGGACAACTGTTCAAAAAAAATGAAAAAAGAGATATTAAAATATTCACTGATGCTGATTGGGCAAGATCAATAGAAGATATGAGATCGACCACTGGCTATTGTACCTTTGTACGAAGAAATTTAGTAACATGGAGGAGTAAGAAACAGAATGTAGTAGCCTGAAGCAGTGCTGAAGCTTAGTTTAGAGCAGCTGCTCAAGAAATATGTGAAGGTCTATGGCTAAAAGAAAAACTCTTGGATGAGCTACAAATTTCAATCAAAGCTCCAATTAATCTCTATTGTGATAACAAAGCAGCTATCAACATCTCATTCAACCCAGTTCAACATGATAGAACTAAACATGTAGAAGTGGGCAGACACTTCATCAAGGAGAAAGTTGAAAATGGAACTATCTGCATGTTCTACGTCCCTACTAAAGAACAGACTGCTGATGTATTCACCAAAGGGCTACAAAGGCAAATATTCGATGATTTCATCTGCAAGTTGGATATGATCAATATCTAATATCCAACTTGAGGGGAAGTGTAGAAATCCCGAATCAATTATGGGATGATTGTATATTTAGTATATGGTATAATTAGACTTAAAGTGGGAAATATCTTTTCTGTCTTAAGTTAGAATATTACTTTCATTTTCTTCTCCATTGTATTGTACCATATATAGTTGATTAAAGTTGTAAGAATAATTCGAGAAAGAATAAAATTATTTCTTCCATTAATTTCTACATGTAGCAACTCAAAATTATCAATAAAAATTTTGATTTAAAAACAATTTTGCTTCCACACCCAACAAATTTAGAATTTAAAAATATTAGAGCAGCAACCAACCATAGCAAAAAGAAGTACAGTTCAAAAAAAATTCCAGCAACATCATTTTGTCTCTAATATGATTAAACACCTGCAGCATTTAAGCAAAATAGAGAATTGCAGAATTTAATATTCAGTAAGTGGTGTTGCATCCAAAATTAAATTTCAATCAAAATTGAAAATTCAACAAAAAGAAACTGATCGTTTTATCAGTTTGCCTACAGAATTTTATTTGCCAATACGTGCTAGTAGAAGTACAAATATAATGGCAACTAATTCAACCGCCTCTTTATTCACTTATTCTCCAAGTCAAGATCCAATATTTGAAGGTGAGCACTATGAATATTGGAGCAGCCAAACGCAACTTTCTGCATCTCTTTGAATCTTTGGGATATCATTAAAGATGAGGAGTTCGAAGTTCCAACCGAAGATGATGAAGAGGCTCAAAAATTGCAAAAAGAATACAAAAAATACGTTATTGTGTTATGATATATTCAACAAGTAGTCGGAAAATTCATTTTTCCTAGTATCTTTGGTTTTAAAAAGGCCAAAGATGCATGGGAAATTTTAAAGCAAGAATTTCAAGGTTCAAAGAAAACAATAGCTTTGAAGCTTCAATCATGATTGAAATATTTTTACAATTTAAAAAGAAAGAACGGGGGTCAGGTTTGTGATTTCTCTTCTCAAGTCTCAGAGATTGTAAAACAAATCAAAAGTTGCAGAGATACGATCCAAGACAAAATGGTCGTTGAAAAAGGGAAAAGTGATTAGAAGTCTTCCCCCAAAATTTGATCATGCAGCCACCGAAATTGAAGAATCCAGAGACTTGTCGAAAATGACGATCTACAAGTTGACCAGGTCTCTTCTATGTTAGGTATTTATAGGGAAGATTATGGTAAGTAGTTGTAACTTTCATATTTTGTTATTTAAGTAATTCATATTTAGGATTTTCACTTTTTAATTCAAATAGACTGAATATCTATACAAATGCTATGTTCCACTCCATATTTATGTCTCAATTACTTTTACTTTATAATTTCGAGACAAAGGCATACAAAAGGAAACTGCAGAATGGCAGGTATATGGGAAAACACGACTGAATAAGACTTGCCCATCATCTACCAAACCTAGCTTAGGTAACATGTAACAACATTCATCTTGAAACAGTTGAGTGACTAATGGATCGACTGCTCAGGTCTATAACTGTGTTGGGCGATATTTAGAAATGAAAGCAGAGCAGTGCATGAAATGAAAGCAGAGCAGTGCATCATCAGCTTGTATGGAGCCTCATTCTCTTGGAGCACATGATAGGAGAAGTGTCATGCAAAACATGTTTCATCTCAATTAAGTATTGCCTCCCAACCTAATATAAGCTCAAACGACCTCTTTGCTTGGTCCCTCATTCATTTAGTGGCTCTATAGGTAATTCTAATGCCACTTAGGTCTTTCCCAAAATTAAAGAATTTGATTGGTGCGTACATGTAGTCTCCAGCTGTGCAAACTGAGAGATTCAGAGTAAATGTGTGATTAGTTTTCTGAATGACTTATAATCAAGATATCCGTTATCCATTAAGCAATCCATGCAATGAAGGCCCTGTTTGAGCCCCATTATATGGCAAAGAATGCATTTTTGAATAGTGATTGATGAAGAATGTGTGGTTAAAAAATAAGGAAAAGTTTTGGATTTGCGTGTAATATTATTTTATTAAAGAATGAGTGGTTGAAAAGAAGAGAGATAAAAATGTATTTTGAAAATAATGGGGATCAAACAAGGGCGTAGTGATATCATCACTGGTGGCCTCCCACCGGGCTGTCCAATTTTAAAAACAAATATTGAAGGTGCAGCTTAAGACTGTAGAATTCTATTGAAATTGCTGCTCTCGCACTCTTATATCTCACTACATGCTCTAGTATTCTAGCCAGAAGAACTAAGTACTGGCAGCTTGAAATTGCAATAAGATTTACTAAGAAATAGAGGATACCTAAGTTACCACGAAGAACATTGGACAGAACCAATAATGAAAGATAGTGGCATAATCACCTTGAAGAAGAACAAATACCTGCATTTCTGCACAAATTCTAATAACAATTGACATCCAGTCATCTGAGCTTCCACGTCACGAATGTCATGTGCGTCCTTCATGAATCTAAGAAGAGGTTGAACGAAGTTCCCAAAGGACATCATTGTGCAAGCTTCATCATTGCCTATCAAAAAGCGCTTGACATCTTCAACCATGGTGCACTGAGAATCCCAGGGAAGTGAACTGATTTTAGCGAAAAACTCCATATTAATTTCCTGTGTGCTTGCAGAGGATTGAAATCTCGGTGAATCATTAACATTTTCCATTGGCAAAAGGTTTACATCACTGCTGAACTTAGAATGCAAGATATCTGATGAACCACTGAAATCTAGTGGAAGATATAGATCATTCAGAGAATTGCTCAAGCTGGAGATGGAATTGTTAGAAGTTTCACAAGACTTGACAAGTTCAGCTTGCATGTTGTGGTTGGGAATAGACACACCATGTGCTGCACACCATTTAGAAATTATATCTTTTATTCCAGTATTTGAGGTCAATGTTAAGTTAGCCAGCTTCACTTTCGTCTTTGGACATGCATCATGGCCTTCATCAAACCACCTTTGGATCTCCACCCTTTCAAATGTTTGCCCAGAAGCAATGACA
>CAIGRP010052200.1:0-14950 GCA_903798385.1 Fraxinus cuspidata
CATGATTTTAAATCAGTAATTCAACATTTAAATAAGTAAAAATAATTCCAAGAAAATCAAGTTGAAATCTTTCTAAAAGAAGGTAGTAACGAAGTTGTGCTTGAAGCAAATGAAAGAAATAAAAATAGAAATTAAAATAAGATTAAAGTGTGAAATCAAACTTAATGTGTTTCAGAAGGAAAATGAGGAATGAAAACTTGACGGAAAAGAAATACTACAGTTCACTTCAGGCAGTTGCTATGGACGAGAAACATACTGCATTTATATATATAGTTTGAACTTACCATTAATCAAATGTCGGCTACTTTCAGAGGTTGTGAACATCAAAATGTTCACGGCATGTTATAACCTTCCAATTAGAGATTAATAAAAGAAAAATACGGCTACTTTTTGAGATTAATAACCTTAAAGTCAGAAATTACAGCATGCATTAGATATTTTTTATTTTGTCAACATATGGAACAGTGATATGTGAGGGAAAATCACATATTATATGAAATTACCGTCTTCATGTTCTCTCTTTAGATAGAAATTAGAAAAATGTGTAAGAGAAGGTAAAAAAANATTTTGTCAACATATGGAACAGTGATATGTGAGGGAAAATCACATATTATATGAAATTACCGTCTTCATGTTCTCTCTTTAGATAGAAATTAGAAAAATGTGTAAGAGAAGGTAAAAAAAAAAATATTATATGAAGAAGATATATATTGATGCTCGTGTCTCCGTGTCCCTCCATCTAGAAACGGTCACGGAGACACGCTCTTGTCTCCATCAACACACAGAGATACCGGCATGTCTCTGTGTGGCACAAAGGCCCTCTCCGTGTGCAGGCGCACGGAGATGTCTCTGTGCTCCAGAATTTTTTTTTCCTTCGTCCTCCTAGAGATAGAGAATGGTTAATACTCTTCTTATCATACATTCATTAAATTTGCTACTTTACCAAAAACATCAAACACCATTTAGCCTTTTGCAAATTTAAAATCTTACGCCAAAAAAATATATAGATAAAGAAAAAGCAGAAGCTCACATTTGTGCTGCGACTACGAGTTGTTGGTCTGAAGTTGCAAATCAAAAATTTCCTTCAATCTCAAAAATATTGGATTCCATCGAGCTTCTTCTCTTTGATTTGCTAGTTGATGACGCAATTTATTTTTTTGTTTGAAATCAAAATAATAAGAGAAGAAACTTTGCAATTGTATTTAATGTTTTTGCATGTACCGTAGAAAGTGGCAGTGTAACTGAGTCGGTTTATAGATATTTTTTTTATATATAATTAAGTCGGCAAATTTTTTTTGTCCATATCGAATAAAAATACAAAGGATCAAACCGGTTTGAAACTAGATGAATATGAAAACCAATGTGACAAAAATGAATAGTGAATCTAACATTCACTCTTTTAAGAGAAGAGGGAAAAGATGTTAGTTCTTTAGCATACGATCATCACTTAATTCATGCTTGATAGTTAAAGACACTCCACAATAATATTTTTTCAATATGCATGAATCACCACAAATCTAAATCATATCTTGCACCGACTCGAACACCCTAAATTATGTTATATAAAGTTAAGGATGTAGTGAACAACCTAAGTTCTTTATTTCAACATAAACCATGTAAGTCAACCTATTCTTGTACAACACTACAATCAATTCTTGTGCATAAATATATTTTACATGAGTAAGCAAAAATTTAACCAAAACACTCAACTTATTCGCAATTCATAAATTGATACATGTTCTCAATTATATACATCATGACCGACAATGCTATCTAACTCACTCAAGCATGCAAAATAAAAATATTTTTTTTTAAAACATGCACACAAATCACACAAAAATATATTTAAAAAAATTACACAAAACATTTAAAAACAACTAAAACAATTAGACCATTAATATTTCATCCCTAAATTTAAACTAAACATTGTACACAATGTGAAATTAAAGAAAAAAATGAAGAGGACTTCCCTGAGTGAAAAGTAATGGTTGTCTTCATTGTTGTCGGCGTCATGGTGAGACAATGGTAGATTGATGGATGTTAAATGTTGAATGTTTATCCTATTTTCTCCTCCAAATTTGAGATTTAACCTACAAGAAGATAAAATTAATTAATAAAATATTAATAAAATTATAACTAATTATCCAAAGATAAGAGATAGAAAGTTTGGATTGCTTCTCAAGAAGCCTTTCTTTAATGTTATTAGCTTGACATTGCGAAGTGCCTTAGGTTGGATCTTCAAGAGGCACTTCTTTCATGTTTTGAAACTTTTTCTTTGGCTTTGGATTTCTCTTCAAAACAGCATGGCCATGAGGATTAGGAGCGGCTTCAACTCCGGCATAGTACTCAAAACCTCTTTTGATTCAACAATGTCAAGAGGTTTCAAAGGCTCTTCTATATAGTTCTTTTTTTCTTCAAGTGGATACGCTTCACAAGCCAAAAGAAAGTCAATCACATCCTTTCTCGCTGTGTAACTTCCAGTGGCAGCCGTGTCAATCTTTGAGTAACTGGTTGCAATATATTGCTCTAGAGAATCATAGAACAATTCTCTTTCGTAATTTTTACCCACGACTACATCAATTGATTGAACCATATGGCAAGTATCGACCTTTTCTGGGATTTTTTAGCTTGATAAATGTTGAACATGACTTGCTCTTCATAAAATCGCAGTGCCAATTTTCTTCCTTGGACATCAATCAAAGCTCTTCCACTTGCCCAAAATGGTCGACCAAGAATTAATGGTATTTCTTGATCTTCCTCTATGTCCAAAACTATAAAGTTCACCAAGAAGATGAACTTGTCAACTTTAACCAACACATCTTCAATGATCCCCCTGTGGTATGTGATGGATCTATCATCTAGTTACAAAGTGATGGTGGTTAGTTTCACTTCTCAAATACCCAAATTCTTGAATAGATATAGAGCCATCAAATTGATGCTAGCTTCAAGATCACAAAGTGCTCCACCAAGGGAAGAACCACCAATTATGCAAGGAATAGTGAAGCTACCCGGATCTTTCAATTTCTGGAGGAATTTCTTTTGAAGAATGGCTCTACATTCCTGTATCAGTATAACTGTCTCGTAGCCATCCAGCTTTCTTTATGATTATGTTTCACTTCTATTGACTAAAAATAGAAAACAATTTCATTTTAGGAACTCAACACCCAACAAGTTGAAAGTGAAATAAATCTAAAAAAGTGACAATAGTCAAAAAAAATTATAAACACTCAAAAAAGCATTAACTGTATTTCATCAAAACTTTAGAATAGATCCAAGAATGGTTGATTTTCTTCTAAATATTATTTCTTTGTGATTATACATCACTTCTATTAACAAAATATAGGACATAACTTCATTTTAGGAACATAACATCCTATAAGTTGAAAGTAACAAAAATTTTAAAAAGTGACAAATTCAAAAAAGTGATAAAACCCAACAAAGCGAATAACACCATTCAAAACCTTAATTTAGATCCAAGAAAGATTGACTCTCTTCTACATCATGTCGACGTCGCTTTTTTATTATGTTTCACTTTTATTAGTTAACATAGAACATAACTTCATTTTAGGAATACAACCATCTATAAGTTGGAAGTGACAGAAATTCAAAAAAGTGAGAAGAGTAAAAATTGTGTATAGAGCATTGCGTTACTTCGAAAAATATTTATACATTTGAAAAGTTGCATATCTCCCTTTTTGTTTGACTAATGCCTGTCTTCTTAGCCTTTTAGTGGAAGGGCTAAAGTCTACAATGGAGTTTTTAGGTTTTATTCTAAATCAAAATTTTAAAAATTTCCATGCTACCTAGTTCTCTTCTATACCACTTAATGTAGTACATCCGCCATCATATTTTTTCCGCCATTAAATCTTCCCTTTATCCCTACTTTCTCCCATATGCTTGCAGTTCCTTGATTTGAATTTATATTATTCAGCAGGAGCTGTTAACGAAGAACCATGTGGAAATTCTAAGGATTTGTCCATTGTAAGCAACCAAACAGTTCATTTTTTAATAATGTCCTTTTACACGGTAAAGAAGGATATAGTGGCGAATGGGATTGAGTTTTGTGGAGCTGAATCTCATTTATTCGGTTTTGGGCTCAATCTTATTTTGTATTAATTCCACGTTAAAATAGCAAGCCTTTGTTTGTTTCCCATTCTGAAATTGTATAATTCACTTTTGCATCACATCATGGGTCCCATCATTTACGTCATTGGTTTAAATACCTGCAATTTTCATTTTTTTTATTTCTTTTATGCCCAGTCTTTTGTCCGATAGTGAGGAGAGTAGTGTAAAGTAGCATTCTTGGAAAGAAGGGCGGAGCGCAAAAAGTAAAAATGAAAACAATACATGTTACAGTGAAACGTCACGTTAGTGTCAAATGAATATAATAAAAAATATGGATTTGTGAAAAAGTAACGGTCCAATATCTTCTATTTAGGACCAAAAAAATTGGAAACAAACAAGCCCTAAATAAAACGTAGTCATTTTTTAAAAACTTTAATGCCCTAGTTTTTCTTAAAATTTTAAAAGGCAGGGATTTTCCACTTTGAGGGGAAAACAAGTATGTGGTCTAATTTTCCCTTTGAAATCTCTCCTTAAAAAATGGGGAAATTGCAAAAATAAACTAAACAGTAAGGACTTTTTGATAAATCACTATAAAAAATAAATTATTATAAACCGTATTATTTACGATTTTAAGGCAATGCACAGATCATAAAATATCCAACCTACTGGTGACCTTTTCTTTTTAAAGTCTTACATTAAATCCAAAATTAAATCAATTCAAGTATGTTATTTATTTATTTATTTATTTTTTTTTGACAAAATATAGAAGTTGCTCTTTTTTTTATGATTTTAATGAAAGTTTTCAAATGCAATTTTTCAATTTTCAATAATGATTTCATCTGCTATTTTTAATTTCATTCTCCTATACTATTAAAAGTTCACTTTTTTCCAGATATATTATCAATATAATCCATTTTGCTTGAAGATGTTGCAATTTTAATTATAGACTTGAAGTTTTTGAGGTATTTAATTGTTTTTAGATGCATTTTTCCGTGAAAGGTGAGACAAATATAAAATAGATTTTTTCCCTCTTTCCTTATTCTTTTTTCATCCAAACTTTCGATACATGAAAATTCAACTATGAATTAATAGTAATGAGTTAGTATATATGAATATTCAATTTTTTATACTATAATTGAAAAGAAAGGAAATGGATTGGATTAATACATATAAAAAATTAATTTTGAATCAATTCAATTGATGAATCCAAAGTGTTTGAAAAATATGAGAATATGGAAAAGTCTCTGAAAAGTCGTAGTATCTCATTAGAATAATTAACTAGATGCATACGTGTGTATTTTTGAAAATTTAAATATACAAATTCAAACATTGTATTAATCTTGCATTTAATTCATATATATATGAATTTTACGTAAGAACTAGCAACCGCTACATGCCAGCAAAACCCCGAAGGGTGGAGTCTCGACCACTGTAAGTGCGCACTAGGTAAACCTCGTTCCATGTGTAGTACCCTGCAAACCACACAGGAGAAGTAAATCACACTAGACAAGTCTGGTACGACGGCTCGACCAATGAAGTGTTGGCAGGGGATTCAAACTCGTGACTTTTGGTCTCCGCATTACTTACTCCACCAACTCGGCCACCCCCGAAAAGATAAACAATTATCAACATACAATTCATATATTTTTTTTAATCAATTCAATTTATGTATCAAAGATGTTTGTGAAAATGAGAATGCGAACACTTTTCTATAAAAAAAATTCGCAGTGTCTCATTGGAACGATTAACTATATGCATACGTATTTATTTTTTAAAATTTTAATATACGAAGTCAAACATTGTATTAATCTTGCTTTTAATTCATATTTTTTTAATCAATTCAATTGATAGATCCAAAGTGTTTTTGAAAATAAGAATGTAAAAAAAAGTGACATTTTATCACTTTTCTATGAAATGTCATAGTATCTTATTGGAGTAATTAACTAGATTCAAATGTGTCTGTTTTTGGAATTTATTTGAATCAATTCAATTGTTGCATCTAAAATGATTGTGTATGTTTCAGAAAATTTAAATATACGAATTCAAACGTTGTTTTAATCTTGAATTCAATATATATTTCTTTGAATTAATTTAATTGATTCATCCAATGTGTTTGCAATAATGAGAATGTAAAAAAAGTGACATTTTTTCATTTTTCTATAAAAAAAATCGTAATATCTCATTGGAGAAATTAAATAGATGCATACATATGTATTTTTGAAAATTTAAATATAAAAATTTAAATATATGAATTCAAACATTATTTTGTTCTTACGTCCATTTCATATTTTTTTTCGAATCGATTTAATTAATCCAATGTGTTTGAGAAAATGAGAATATTATATGAAAAGTCGCAGTATTTTATTAGAGCAATTAACTAGATGCAAACGTGTGTGTTTAAAAATTTAAAATATATGAATTTAAACCTTGTTTTATTTTTGTATTCAATTCATATTTCTTAGAATTAATTCAATTTATGCATAAAAGGTATTACGAAAATGAGAATGTGAAAAGTGACATTTTCTCTTATAAAGTTGCATTATCTAATTGGAGCAATTAACTAAATACATGCGTGTGTATTTTTTGAAAATTTAAATATACGAATTCAAACATTATTTTAATTTTGCATTCAATTCATATTTATTTGAATCAATTCAATTGATACATCTAATGTGTGAGCAAAAATGAAAATGTGAAAAGTGACATTCTGTAACAATTGATTGCGTGTAACTTTTAATTTTAAACAAATATTGTTGAGAGATCATTAAATCTCAATCCTATAAAAAGACAAAAAAAAAAAGATATAGTTAAAATGAAATTCAAGTGAACTAACAATAAATAAATATTTTATGAAAATGACAGAAAAAAGTGACAATTTTTTTTAAAAATAACAAACGCTCAAAAAAGTGATAAAAATTAAAAAAATGTGACATACACTAAAAAAGTGATACAAATTTTAAAAAAAGTAACAAAAATAAAAAATTGATAGATATTTTTAAAAAGTGATGATTCAAAAAATGACATAAATTCAAAACATGTGACAGAAAAAAGAGTGACAAAAGTTCAAAAATAGTGTGAGACAGTCAAAAAAGTAATAACAATTCAAAAGTGATAAATATTAAAAAGAAAAAGGTGACAAATGATATTGAATAACTAAGACATTCAACACCAATATCATAGTAGGGAAATGAATTTTGATCAGAATTAAAATTTTACAAAAGTCAAGCATTCGACTCACATCTTCAGATTGCCTAAAACGAATTTTTTTCAACTAATTTTCACTTTTTTTAGCACAATTATGGAAACTTAGAATCACAAATAACTTTTGTTTAAGTTTTTAATTTCAGGATTCTTTCTTCCATTTTCTTTTGACCCTCATGTTTGGAAGCTTGAGAAACTTAAAAAATGAAACCTAAAGTAATTATGCGGACAAATCTTCTTCCATGTGCAAATTTTCTCTAGATAAAAGCAATCCAATTACATTTATTGACAAACACAACAACAAAACAAAAGGTGCACGTTAAAATATCCACCTATATTTATCAATTTGAATGTGATTCCAATACTTCTAATCATCTATACCCTAATCGCCAACGTCTTTAAAGAAATTGACAAACATGTCCCTCTTGTTCTCTTGTCAATCTAAAATTCCTATTTCGACAAATAAGCAAACATATTTCACAATCTAAGACCAGAAAGGGAACAAAAAGAATTTGAACAAGCATACCTTTGTGCAACGTCGAAGGGTTAGGTCTGCAGAACCTGGCATATATATCCTTTTATGGTAATCAAGCAATTTACTTAATACAAAGGGGTAGTTGGAGTGTAATTTGAGGACTCGATGAAATTCGTGGAGGCGACCCGAAAAGCCCAATAGATCCGTGCTAGCTTGGCAATCTCCGACGAATCCAAGTAGGAGATGACAGATAGGTGTAGCAATATGTTAACAAGATTGGTGAGTAAGCTACGTAGGGGAGTTCGAGGAAGGGGAAGGCAGTGAGAGTTGAAGAATTTGGATAGTGAAGGAAAGCTCGAAAGTGGAGACCTTTGAAATGGAGGCTAAAATATCTCTCTTTATTGTGCCGTAATCAATACATACGAAGAAAAAGTTAAAAGGTCTAAGTGCATTAATCATTTTTATAGCTCTAAGGCCGTACTAGACCAAATTTGCCCATAAAAAATGATACATAGGACTGGCCCAAATCTGTCATGAGAATGTGGTCTGTCCTAAACTCGGCGGAGGTTCCTTTTCTGGGCTAAAAATCTGGTGGACCACCAGTTTACAGCCCAGTCTCCTCGGTCTTATAAAATGAGCGATGTCAATTAGGTTTGAATCCCTTCTTTCAGTGTGAAGCATTTTCTGATCTCTCAAGCGCCGCTGTCGAAGGATTCTTACCTCAATTAATCAAAATGGTGGGCTCTAATACGATCGATTTCAATATGAAATATGTAAACGGTTAAAGCTATTTTCTTTGTATTTACTGAAAATTTTGTGTGTTTGTGTGGTTTCATGGATATATAGGTTCTCCCGAACGATGTCGATTTGCTGCATCCTCCATTGGAATTGGAGAAGAAGAAGCACAAGCTCAAGCGTCTCGTTCAGTCCCCTAATTCTTTCTTCATGGTAATTTCTACCACTCTGTGTGTCGTTTATTCCATATCTTTTGTACCCCTCTTGATCTTCTCTTTTCTTTGTTTTTTGCATTAGGATGTGAAATGTCAGGGTTGCTTCAACATGTGAGTTATTCGAGTTTTATTTATTGCGCCGATGTTGTTTATTGATTTTGTGGGTGTTTAATGGAACATCTGATGTGTGTTTTTTTTGAAATAAAATTTGGTGCAGAACCACTGTTTTTAGCCACTCCCAAACCGTTGTCGTCTGTGGTAACTGCCAGACGGTGTTATGCCAGCCCACTGGTGGTCGTGCACGGCTCACCGAGGGATGCTCTTTCAGGAGAAAGGGGGACTGAAACTACTGGTCGACGATTACATTTTCTTATTCAGACTTGGTTTCCAATGAATTTTTTATTTTTTAGTATTTTCAGTTAGTTTATGTCTCGTCTCAACTTAGGAAGTGCACTTGGGGAAGGCTTTCTCTGTGCGAGGTGCTACTTATCCCATGCCATGAATTGTTAAGTAATTTGATGCTATTTTTGCTAGTAGTTTTCCTTCTAATAATTTCTTGGGTTTTTAATGCTGAGCAACTTATTAGTTTGAAAATACTTTCGATTCGGGTTCCATTCAAGGCATGTATGATCTATTTAGCGTCTGTTTGGCCACCATTATAATGAATTTTTGGGGAAAATGTATTTTAGAACTGTAATTTTTTTGGAAAATACTAGTTAAAAAAGAAACGAAAAGTTTTTTGGTTTACGTGTAATATTATTTTATTAGAATATGTGTGATTGATAAAAATAGAAAAAAATGAATTATAATTTTATTGGGGGTCGAACAGCCCAATTTCTTCTTTAACATCTTGCCACAAAATGGTAGTTGGCATTATAAGTTTACATTTGTGCAGTGAACATAATATGCTATGCTAGAGGCAATGTGATTTATTACTTTTAATGGAACTGTAGTATCTCTTTAGATGAGAGAGAGGCCAAAATTAACATAACCAATTTGTGATTGCAACAGATCTTGTTGGATTTGATCTTCCAATAGGAATAGAGTTAAAGAACTTGTGCATGAACCCTAATTGTTGGGAATAAGACCTTGTCGTTGTTCTTTTAATTGTAGTGTCCTGAACTTGTTATTATCTACATGAAAGCTAGTTGCTCTGTTTTGTTGCTATTATTTGGTAGCGATACAAGTTTTAGGATTGCTTTGTTGCTTGAGGTTTCGACTACACCTAATTGAGGTTCTATCGGTCCTTGCAAACCTTGGATGTTAGGATTCTGTATTTAAAGATCTGCTTTTTCATGGTAAATTCTTCGTGGTACTCATCAAGACTTTGTCATCATAAGCTAGAATCGTCTTTGAATAATGTTATTTGTACATAATGTAGTTACATGACTGTTTACATACAGTTGAGGTTGGTCAAGTTTTTTATTTTTGTAAGTTGAAGAAATTGTCCTAATCATATCTCGTAACGTCATGTGTATGTAAACTATTATGTACATGTAGCACAATCGAAAATCTATTCAAATTATTGCCGGATTCTCTCAATACATAATTTATATGCTTTGTTTTATTTGTTTGGTACTTTGATTGTCCTATACATAGTGATCTTTTGTTGTACAATATAGCTTTGACCAGAAGTACAAGTTAGAAGATACAGTTGAAAGTAGAACTAATAGAAACCTAGCCGTTGTAATTAGATGATGTTGCTAGTATGAGTGTCCTTATATGTCTCTGGAGTATGAAATTCCTGGGAAAATTTGTTGTACTTATCAAGATACCTCAATTCATGCCTGATTGTGAAATATCTGATGTCCCTCAATTTTGTTATGCTTTATAAAATGTTTGTAAAACTAAACAGGATGCAAACACACTACACTAACTGCAACATTTCGATGAGAGTAATTTCAAGATATTTACTAGTTGTATAGAGAACATTTTATTGGTAACTAAGTTTCAAAAGTGTAGGGATATTTTAATAATGAGTTAATAATTTCTCTAGTATTCATCTGCACTATGCAAGTCAATTTAAATGTACTTCATTTGAGAGTAGAAGCAGGTTAGCTAACAATTAGTTCTTAGTAAAAAACACGTAGGTGGAAATGTTGAGAGGTATTTGAATAGAAACCACGACTAGCCAGGAAGTATATTGTTCCATCACAGTAATGATAGATGGTTGAGGATGAGAAATGTCAAGTTCTTGAATCTTAAGAACCATGAAGTTCTTAATTGAGCTCGCAATTAGAGGTTGGTCGAGGAAGATGAATGTTTATAATTCACACTAGAAATATCATGCAGCTGGAGTGAAGAATTTATATTTTCAGAAGGAACCTTGAGGTATAGTAGAAGTTTTGTGTGCTCTGGGTTGGTAAAGGTTAATATTAAGCAATGTCGTTGCATGAACTGAGGGTTTATATACTGCAAAGGCATTGTTTGGCCGTATAGGTATTGATTATTACCATTGACTTGCATTCGAGTCAGTCTGACATCTATTTTCCTTTTCTTTTCCTTTTTATTTAAATGACGGCAAGCAGGCTGTTGACTAGAATATGAGTGGGGTCTACAGGAAGCAGACAGTTTGAAAGAAACCTGTTTGGGCGGTAGGCAAGTTGTGTGAATGTTGGCCAACATAATTCAAAAAATTATGAATATTTTGCCAAATAGGATAATATTCGGCTGCAGGCTGACTGTAGAAACTGCTGGAATTGTGTAAAAAACAGCTAGACAAATTCAAAATTTCCAAGGGGGGGAATGAAAATTTGAAATCTATACCCAAAACAGGTAAAAATCTGCTACTTGTAAAACTTGGAACTTCTGGCCGGATTCAACCTGCTGGCCGATTATAAATCTTCCAAGAAGGGGATTGAAAGTTCGAAAACAATAGCCAAAAAAGGTAAACTTGCATCAAGAATAAACTTTTAATCTTCAATGGCTTTGCTCATAGTGCTGACCGAATTCAAATCATCAAAGAGTGATGAAAAACTTGAATCTTTCAAGGACAATGCAAAAACCATACTGGCCAAATTCAAATCTTCCACAAGATGGGAGGAAACATTTGAAATTTCAAGCTAGAATCTCTCAAGGCAAGAGAAGGTCAAGTCAGGTTTCTCTCACCAGGTTGACAGCATCTCTCTCTAACTACTTAATTGAGGGCTCTTTCTTAAGATTAGTTTTGTTGATCACATCTATTTTCCTTTAGCAAGGAAGAGGATGTCCATGATCGGGATGACTTTAATGTTCGGAAAGTAATGAAGAGATCCAAGATTGTTAACGGGCACACACACACACAAAATGTGTTTTAATGAGAGTTGGAAAAATCAGTTTTTTTGACTCATTATACCAACATGGGATTGATGATTAAAATGAATGAATATTGTTTAGATAGAGTAAACTGGATGCACATGCATGTTTGAGCAATCATCGATATTCCTCATAAAACCAATCATTTTCAATAAGGGTATATAAACAAGGATTAGGTAACATGATCCTCAATTCGGAATTCCCTTTAAACAATTAATTAAAATTGTTTTGTCGAACTAGCGATCTCTTTAGTTGTCCATTTTGACAGCTTCGTCTTATTTGAATGCCTTCACATGCAAACTACCTCCCTCTTTCTATTTAACTATTGGTTTAACAAATTAATTCCACTCTTTATGTGTGTGTATAGACCCGTCAGGACTCATTCATCAAGTTCTAGCTCGATCTCTTGGCGTATTAGCTGATTACGCGATCAAAGATATATATGATGAACCCGTTCAAGAGCAGCAACAGTGCTAAACAGAAGCAAACCGGAGGAAAATTTCTGGGAGTTCGGAGGAGGCCATGGGGATGATATGCTGCAGAGATACGCGATCCCACCACAAAGGAAAGGCATTGGCTGGGCACCTTCGATACTGCAGAGGAGGCCGCCCTGGCCTACGACAGAGCCGCATTGTCTATGCTCGGCTCTGGTGCACGGACTAACTTTTGTTACTCGGAGTCAGACGTTGTCATGCCTGCAGCTGGTAATTCTTCTGTCACCAACAATCACATCCATCAATTTTCCGAACAATCTACACAGCTGATGATGACAGCTGACTGCCCAAATGAAGTGTTATCCTCTGTCTCTGAGCCTTCTTCTATGTGGCCGGGCCCGGGTTATACTCTCGGTGACACTGTCTATCAGCAACAAGTTTCTGAAAGTGAAATGAGCCAAGCATTGTCCAAAACGCCAGGAGGGACTGAGCTGCCATCAGATTTCATCTCCGGTGTGATGCAGTCAGCAGGTTATGACGAGGGACATTATAACCAAGGCGAGTGGACAAGTAGTCTATTTGGGTACGACGAGGCAAGAAGAGGGTCACATAGCAGCCTGCTATTTGATTCTAGTTGTGTACACTGTCCACTCTTCAGTCGGATGCCTCCAGTTTCGGATGCTGATTCTTTGGAAGCTTTTAATTTGGGTTCTTCGGCCTATTTCTTCTGACCCGACTCGCTTTCACTTAAATGCGAAACCACCCAATTTTTAAGATTATAAAGTTACTAAGCTAGTCCCCTCACCTCTCTTTCTGAAAATCACTTGTTCTTGTTTGCCTCTTGCTTCGTTTGTGTAGATCATTATTATTTAGGGGGAAATGTTTCCCAAATCGTAAGGCTGGCTTACATGATAATCTCCTATTAAAGCCACACCATCCACAACTTGTGTAGTGTATAGAATTCCAAGTAACGTATCAAGTGGGTGGTTTGATGGGGTTGTATCTGTTTTTCTCTTTTTCTTTATGAAGGATGTGACTTCCCTTTTACTGTTTCCATGGATTCGAAATATTCAATTTTATTGGAAACTTTGAATTCGTGTTGAAATGTGGAGAATTGTTCTTTCTATTGGACAAACCATCCATTTTGGCGAAATTCTTGTTCTTCGTCAACTTTGTTCTACAATTTCCAATCGAATGCTGGTTTTTTTTTGGTCCGTGAAAGTCATGTGTCTCTCGGTACTGCTCACGGTTATAAATGAAAAAGAGCTAAATTTTTCTCCGTGTGGCTAGAGATCGATGAGTAATATTAGCCTAAAGACGACACACTGATTAGAAACTAAAAGTTTCTTAGAGGTTGGATTCTTATCAGAAGATGAAATGATTAATAGTTATTCAAATGAAGAAAACAAACTTCACAACAAGAAGGAATAAGTGAGAGAAAAAAAAGGCGAAAAACAAGAAAAAAATAACAGATGCAGGCAGAGAGTATAACTCGATGTCGAACATGTCAGGAATTGAGCCTCTGCAATCTCATCTGTTGGTGGAATCGTTGAATGAACAAGTCTGCCATTTGGTCGACATCATCCTCTAGTCTTAACTGCTTTCCATGTCGGTCCACAGCATTTGAATAATCTCTTTCTTCCTCCTCGTTGTTCACATCATCTAACACAGGACAAATCAAGTTAACTTCTTCTTCTTTTTCTGGCGCTTTTGCCAACTGCTCTCTATTGGTTGATGTGATAACGCTGTTATGAAGGACGATAGTATTGCTATCGAATGCATTAGTCTGGTTCAAGTATTTCTCATGCCGACTCTGATTCTTGAGCTTGTGAGAGACATTGGAGGCAAGAGAAAGAACCTTCTTGTCCCTCAACAAGTAGAATATGATTAAACGAGTTTCAATGGCCCGAAGTTTCCCCTTAAGAGCTATCGAATTAGAGGTTAACATTGCCATCACTTTCCTCATCAATCCCATGCCTCTAATGTTGTCCTTCATCGTTCTTTTAAATCAACAGTATTCGATAATTAAGGGACGAGGGAGAGACGGAAGAATTTTCGAACAATTTTGGCTGTTTTGGAGCACAGAGAGAGAGAGAAATAGAGATGGTGGAGTGAAGGCTAAGGAAAAGGAGAGGGAAAGGTCAATTTCAATTTCAAAGTAAAGTGAAAAAGGGAAGAGAATAAATAAATAAAGGGATTGAATATTATAACCTTTTGTGAAAAACAAGTCTCTCCTTCCTTGACCATAAACTGGGGAAAAAGTGAAAGTGGAAGGAAGAAAACAAATACAAGATGCGAAGCTTAAATAATTACTCCTCACTGGAATTGGGTTTTTCACTAAGGGTTCGTTTGATTGTGAAGGTGAAAAATGGATGGAAAGAAAATGAATTCTAGGGAATTGAATTGCCTAGAAATTGTTTTACTGGGAATTGTAATTAATTGTGTTTGATTGGTATAATTTTCCACCTGGAAAATGTTGAAAGTTTGGTGTCCGTTTGACTAGATTTTGTATGATAATTGTCCATGAAAGT
>CAIGRP010052226.1:0-20515 GCA_903798385.1 Fraxinus cuspidata
AAAATTCCAGATGCTGATTGGAAACCTCAAAAGAAGTATCTTCATCAACAAACACCTGAACAGACTTATCTTCCATGATTTTACTTGGGTTTTCTTCCACATTTTCATTTTCTCCAACTCGTAGTTCTTTCAACTCATTCATAGATACAGAGACAGAATCATTTTCCTCTGAATCCGTAATTGTTACACTCAAACCTCTATCAACTTCAGAGAGAATCTGAGTTTCATTCTTGTTTTCCAATCCTTGTTCATCATTACATGAATCAATAGCAAAATCTAATAATTTTATATCATAGTCCCCAGGCTCTTTAATCAATTTTTCTTTGTGGGCAGATTCAAAAACATTCCAAGAAGGCTTGAGCAATATATAAGAAGAATATATATCTTTATTACCAAAGACTACCCCACAACAAGAACAGTTCAAACTTACCTCACCATTTTCACCCATTTCTTTTTCATCGCTCTGAATCATTCCCAATTTGTTCATCCATTCAAACAAATTAGCATTCTTCAGCACTCCCTGAAATTCTGAACTTGACGACAAGCAATCCTCACACATATCTCTAGATTCAGCCAACTTCCGATGATTAGAACAGTATCCCAGTTTTGAAATCTCCTTGGAGTGGGCTTCACAGAGAAGATCTCTGTGCATGTTCTTATTCACTCTTTGAGGCTCAAAAACATGATCAAGTCTAGTACACCAGAGGCAAGGGGCCTTCAGCCCAAAATACTCTGCAAATTTTGTAATCACATAAGAAAACATAGAATTTAAGAGGAGGAGGATCATCAAAATCCATTCAAGAACTGCATAGATTAGAATAAAAGTAATCTTGTTCGTGTTTCTATGCAACATGGTTGCAAATTTGTTTGCAGCCATTTCTAGATACTCTGTTAGGCATGAACTGATGAAAATAATTTGTAGAAATTAGAAAATGAAAACAGAGGAGAATTAACAAATTCAGAAATGATTAACACAGCACTCAATTGTAGAGAGAGAAGAGGGGGGGAGATTAAAAACAGGTTAAGGAGAGGCTTTATTTAGACAGAGAAAGCTCCATTTGAGCAGACAGGCAGAGAAGACTTTAAAAAAGAAAGAATCGAGTAATTATAGGAAAAATATTATGAGAGCGTCGTTTCGAAATATCTAAAGTCATTTATTATTTAGCCAAGTTTGATACATATTAAAATTTTAATTTTAATTTAAGTTAAAGGCAATAATTAATTTTAAATACACATTTGAGATCTAAACTTTTTTCAACCACATATTTCATTAATTTTTATCAAATCTACTA
This sequence comes from Fraxinus cuspidata, assembly GCA_903798385.1. Classification (NCBI taxonomy): domain Eukaryota; kingdom Viridiplantae; phylum Streptophyta; class Magnoliopsida; order Lamiales; family Oleaceae; genus Fraxinus; species Fraxinus cuspidata. Next base: position 1,293 of record CAIGRP010052226.1, read on the forward strand.
AAAAAAATCTGATGTTATTGCTATCAAAGAGGAACTTAAATTTTGTCCATTTTATTACCTCCCATCTCCCGTTGCAACCGAAGTCTAAAGAGAGGAATGTTGCAACCTAAGTCTAAAGGGAGGAATGAGGTTTCTCTTGCTTTCGACATAATTGGCCCTTAGTACTAGGCTCAAATAACAGGTTATGGTGGAGCTTGTCCCTCGTAATTGCATGTTGTGTGAGGGCTAAATGAATAATTTCACGTACTTAACGGTGTATGACTTTGAAACGTGGATCGTTCAAGGTACATTAGTATGGTTTACCTCTCGTGCTTGAACTAGGATTTGATATCAAACATTTTCTCAAGAGGACAGATGGAGCAATGCAAGTGAGATTTAATGTAGATCTAAATTGTTATCCACTCATTATATATATAGGCGAACCCGAACTTTGAGTTTTGGCTCGTGGCTCGACTTGACTCGTTGACATGGCTACCTCTAAGCACAAGTATAGGTTTGACCTCAATAGAATTCTCCTAATTTTATTTCCTTGAATAAAGCTTCCTTCACTTTATGATCAAAGAATTTTATTCTTGAAAATTCTTTTATCAGCTCTCTTATTTTCTTCTGAAAAGTGATGTTCAAGTCGAGTTTTCTTAATATCCGTGAAAGCCATTAATTCTTACTTTTCATATCCAAAGGAAGGAAGAAAGGTATCATAATTTTTAAAAGTTTTATACTAATATTATTTTATTATAAAACATGTAAGAGGTTTTACATTGTCTACTTGTAGTTTTTCAAGATATATGTACAACCAATTAAAGATATAAAGAACATAGATAAAAAAAAAAAAATTATGACCTATATTATACTCAGTTTAAGAAATCAGTATGTCAATATTTTTAGAGATAAAAATACACAAAAGTGCTCCATTTGTTTAATTTAATATCCAATTAATAAGTGTATTAATTTTGCTTAAAAGCAATGAGAGGCCCCCATGGCCATGGGTAATAGGGTCAAGAGTCAACTTTGGATCTAAAAGGGAATTGTGATGGGCCAAATCCTGCCCGCTCCACAATATTTAACTGTTATTGGCATCAAAATGGAGGGGCCCACCGACCAAAAAAATGAATTCGTAGGACCACTCCCAAAGTAAGTGGGGCCCCCTAAACAAGTGTCATCATATATGTCTACTTTTTCTTTTTTGTTTTAGTCAATAATCAATGTTGGTCTACTTTTGATTCCACATGCATTTCTAAATTCACATTATTCCTTCACTTATGCTTCTTCTTCATTTTTGTTGGGTGCATCCGTCCCACACCCCCACCAATTCTTTTTTAAAAAAAAGTTAATGTTTATTTTTTCGTTTTAAATATATTTGAATATTTTACTTTTTTCAGATTTAAGTAAAAAAAAAAAAAAAGGATTACTTATTGCCTTATTTTTAATTTTATTTAACATAAATTTATCACCCTTCTAAAATAAGCCAATTACTAGAAATACTTATCATTCCATAAAGATAAAACTAAAAAATAAATTTTGACGTAAATCTTAATTAATTCTTGACAAAACAAACAAAATTTTAACTTCATTTTCTACAATGTATCTGCTCCATAAAGACAGCATGGGAATCTCATGTAAAAGTCGTGGAATCTTATGTAGAAGTCGTGTAATTTGGAACATACAGAATGGTGGGTGTGTCCCTTTCCTTGCTTTCTCATTCTCAGTTGCTGTCCCAGTTCTAACACATCTGGACAAAAGTTAAGCCTTGACAAATCAAGAATCCAGCCAGTGCCGAAACCAAACCAGCACCCACCCAGGACAACGTGAAAAACCCGCAAAATGCAAGCTCGAAAAGAGGGATCTTGAGCAGGTACTAGTGGTCTCTATCCTATCGTGTCAATAACCAAAATACAGATATACAAAACATGAACATAACCTCAATTACAACACTTGTACAGTTATACTATTCAAATCGAATTTTTTGTCGATTCATTCAAAGTAATGCTATCCATTAGTCGTGCTGATAGGCAGCAGTGTATGTGGCAGTGAACATTATCCAATGAAGGTGGACAAGGTGTATTTTTATTCATTGGACCCCACAGCCACGTTGACTGCTATTCATTACGAATAGCATTATTTCTTCATTAATCCTCGAGAACGAGGAACTTGCTACATCTACAGCACTTTAGAACAATAAACAGGAGGAAAGCATCGAATCATAGGTTTAATCACATTTCACAATCAACATTAATTTCATCTTCATTGTTCAACTATCTATCTTTACAACTAAAGATGGGTATGCATTTCAAGCTGAAAAATCAACTATTATGCCTTACCACACTGCTTCACTCACTCATTTCAAGTGTACCAAGATTAACTAAGCCGGATAACTTACATACTGTATGTGTGCAACTTCATTATAGTAGACCCGTGCTTCCAAAAGGATTAGTAGTTTGAGGTTGCCCAGCAGGATTGACAGGAAATGCTCCAAACCCTGTATCACCGAAAGGATTTTGTGGGTTCATCAATAAATGCTGTTGCTGTTGGGGCTGTGGATAAATAGGTTGGAGTGGAGCAAAAGGATTTGTTTGAATATGAGTCATTTGAACTGCTGGAGGAGGAGCAACAGTGTTAGACATAGCAAATGGATCTGCAACTTCAAATGGATTAGGCGCAGGTACTCCATATGCTGGTTGCTGGGATGCTCTATATGCAGCATCATCATACAAACTATGCAGTGTAAGTGAATCCAGTCCACCAGCCTGCAAAGCAAAATGTCCAGAAAGCACAAAATGTAAGCTGTGAACTTTAAAGTGCATATTCGGTATGCACTGTTAGATTTTACTCGATACAATCAACAACATTTTAGCTCCTTTTTCTTATTTAATATTGTTAGTTGTCGTCTAGTCTACGCTAGCCAAGACATGCCACGAGTGTTTATGAAGACAATCAAATAAAGATGCCATGATGGCAATGGTCACAAGTATCTTTACGAAATATATTGATTGTAATGAAAGTATGAACACACAAACACGAAGATGGGAGACACGTGATGCAGAGAGAATGATATGAATATTTAGCATAACAATCAGTAACAAAAGACCTACCAATTGCCTCTCCTGAAATGAAGACAAATCATTGCTCGGAGTGCTGACCAGCGCAAGTTCCCATCCAGTAGGATCAAAGTCTTTGGCTTGCGAAGCATCAGAACCAAATGTAGTATCTGTAGCAGAAAGATATTACAAAATTCCCCTTCAAAGTAGGATGAATAAATTTGATAATAAGCAAATAAGTTAAAAGAAAAGAGCACACAGGAAATCCTAACCAGATGGAACAATTGCTAAAGCCATTGCATTGCTGTCCTCGATAGCAGATGCATCAGGTGCAGTGACATTCAACCCCTGGATTATTTGAACACAGTAAACGAGTGCAGTTGACAGAAGAAAAATGCAGATATCAATTTTCCAGTTCCGAAAAGGATATGAAATGGTACGACAAGAACAAAGAAACTTACCAGTAGATCATCAGCGTCCAAGTTAGTTGGAGGGTGTGGAGGACCAACAGCCTCAGCAGTTGAGACCGCAACATCTTCTGAAGGTGCTGGCTTGGGTTCCTCATGCATCACTTTTGACTCTTCAGAAGGTGAAGGAACATCGTCTTGTTTATAAGTCAACTGAAGCATTTCAGGATATTCCTGATATAAGACGAGCATAAATGAGGATCAAAAGTATCTTTTTAATTACATAGTCCAATTGGAGAAATCAGATGCAAATAGTGGAGACGTTATACAAAGGCTGGCAAATAATGTTGCCATTGAATTAAATAACTAACCAAGGACATAACCGGAACAGAAACCATTCGAGGTGCTTCTCTTATATACTCCTCCATGGTAACTAGAAAGGACTGTGGAGGCTGGAAAGGAAAAGTAAGAACAATTAATAAGTTGTCTCCTGGATAGCAACATAAATATTAATACAAGCCCAAGGCTCCAAATCTTCTGGAGCCTACTTACCTCTCTCAACACAGGGAATTGGAAATTTCTAGCAAGTTCAAGGCCTTTGCACACTTCATAGAAACCAGAAAGACTACCAGCCTGCAGTAAAAGCATAAACATTTTAATAACACCCTAGAGAAAGTCAAGAGTCCATTACGGATAAACTTCGAAGAACATCAGAAAATATAATCACTGTAATTGAAGAAAGATTCATAATGTGTTCTGCACAGCAAAAAACTACCAGCTGCCCAGCTCTTTTGTAGATATCAAGAGCCTTGATTGCTTCATGTCTTGGCATCTCAAAAAACTGAAATGGAAATCAGTAGAAATTAGAAAAAGAACAGTGTATTATTGATTGAGCTAATAGCAGATACGACAGCATATTAATGGTCAATTCACCTTGTCGACAAGATTAATAATCCCATCGTTAATAGCACAATAAATTTTGAAGCTCTCTTTGAGTACCTGAAAAACACATAATAGCCGGGAAATGTATGTCATTTTGAGCCGTATCTTAAATCAACCATGCCATGGAAAATGTACTCCTTCAATCACCAATACATCTCTCAACAAATATACTGGAAAGATGTATTCTCATAATATCAAATTTCTCTAAAAGGGGGGAAAGTATGTTGTTAATTTTCTTACTGCAGCAAGGAAAGGCATAGGAGTGGGCACAATGGAACATTCCTTATGCCTCGGTAAGTGGAAACTTTATTATTTTACCAGTTCCATCTTTATCTTCATCCACTAATCATACGCACCAAGGCATTCAGTTTTGTTTTTAATTTTATATTTACCCTTTCCCATGAAGATTATTTAATTTCACTAGAAACACACAATTCCATACGATTATGCAACTTAGTAATGGATGGTAAGGAGAGCACATACCAGGGCAAGGGCATACTGAATCACATAATTGCCCAAAGCTGCTCCTTCAGGCTGTAAATTAATAATGGTTAATTAAAAATCAGTTTTCCCAAATTATTGTCAATAAAGAGATTCAGCTATTATCACAGTAGGGTTATAAAAATGAACAAAAATATGAAAATGGTTTTTCTGAAGGAGGATAACTATCAAGATTGAAGAAGTACCTGACATCCAATAAGACGATGCAACTGCTGCTGCAAAGCAGACAATTGCTCCAACAGTTCTTCACTGTTCAGCTCTCTAGTTCTGCTGTAAACCTAATAACAAAGGAGCCCAAAAAATCTCAAGCTTACAAGTGAAATAATCATGAAAGGTGGTTTTAAGCTCAGAATATCATACTTAAAAACATTCCCTTGTCAAATTAATTAGCCTCCATTTGGGAAGAATTTATAAAAGGTTTAATTTATAAATGGATAGAAATGAGTGGCATATAAGTGAATAGTACTTATGGGTCTATTGGAATGTGGGGTTAAAAACAAAGTTTGACCATTTATAAATTATTTTGTAATTTTTGCCAAATAGAAGCTTAAACTTGAAACAACATAATAAATACAAACATCCATTTTGAGATTCTCAAGCACAAGCTTTGAGTAGGACGGAACATTAATTCAGGAAACAGTCCACTGGCCTAAGACATCTTAACAGCTACTTCAAAAGTTTTAGAGACTCAAAATTCCCGATCTCCAAAATATCAGCTTTAAATTTACTGAACTTAATAGAAACAAACCAATTTTATAAATTTCTATAAGAGACAAATATATTAATCAGTTCATAGATAACGTACGCGTTACACATCAATGCAATCATAATACAAAAATAAACACCGAATAAATTTTGCTGTCAAAATGATATGCACCTTATCTTCTCCTTGTGCAGGTCTTGGAAGGCGCTCAGATTCAATGTCGTACTTCAGTATCCTAAAGCATTCAAGTCGTTCTTCCAAGTAGAGTGCATATGTCCGTACCCAGGCAGAGTAATCCCAAGCTGGGAAAAGAAAGTAGATTTACATTGCATTTTTCCCTTTTTTGTACATGTTGGGGGGGTTAATGTTTATTTGTTTTGAGTATAGTGGCATTTATAAAAAAGCAAGGATGTAAAAATGACAAGTGCGTTCTCACTTACCAATGGGGCTTGAATCATCCTTGAAATTGGACATATCGAGAATGTGCACTCTCTGCTGGAAATGCAGAAGTTCCTCCCTAAATGTCGGATCACCTTCTCGCAATGTTCTATGGATAACTATTAGCGTCTTTAGTGCAACCTGTTGAAAAATTGAAGAAGACAACAGTGCTCTCATCAAGTTATTTGCTGAATTAAATTACGAAAATTCAACATTCAGAAAGGAAGCAACAACCACTAAAATGCAATAGTGAAACTAAAACCCCGTTAAGCAGAATCCATACCGTCCAGTTATGTGTCTTGGCCAACCGTCTTGCAAGCGCATGTATACAGTATGCAACATCAGCCCGTGGTCGAACTGCTGATGTGGCAACAAAAATTTCTGCAAGAAACACCCAAACATATATAACAGTGTCACATTTCACTTATTATCACCATACTACTACAAATTTCCTTTCAAGAAGAAACCGCTCGATTTCCCCTGAAAAATGAAACTCAGAGCGCCCAAAAAACAAGAATTTATAAAATTCCAAGTTCAAGAAAACAATAATTACAAGTAGAAAATTCACATATTTCTTAAACTATAAAGAAAAATCTAAAAATTATTTTCCTTCAGAATTTGAAAACCAAAATCCAGAAAGATTCACAGATTTTCCAAAAAACATAGAAACTTAAATCGATAAAAAAAAGAAAAAAAACTACAGGAAACCACCCAAAAACTCCATTAAACAATTCATATATTCTACTCCTAAAATTTAAAAAGTAAAGAAATAGAGAGAAAGAAAACTCACTTCTGAGGTGTCTATCTTTGGGCGGACACTCGACATGATTCGTAGCTTTGACGATCGCCACATCAACATCCTATTTCAAGCCACCCAAAATGACCAAAAAAATCGAAAATAAAATAAAATTAACTTAGTCATAAAATTTCGCAACTTCATTCTTGATGTTTTCAATTTTTTTGGTTAGCACAATCAAAAGCATCCTATATATAAATACGTATGCACATAAAGAGAAAGACGGACTACCTTGTAATCGGAATTGACATGGGCAAGTCCAACCTTGGTGCTATCTTTTATAGCGCCGTATGCTTTTCTCCATGTATGTAGCGTCCCCATTTGCTCTCTTTACACCGTCCAGATCGCTTCTTTTTCTTCTTCCCACTAGTTATCTTAAAAATCGGAACCCTAAATTTTCTCTTTCTACTAATTTATGCTGCCTTTGAGAGAGAGAAAATGGATTGTTACTGTTCGTTTCTGAGGGAGAAAATGGCGTTTGATGCTTTCGGTCGCGTGGCTTTTTGCGTACCCTTTCGATCTGTGATGATGATGCTGACGTGTATTATACGACTTTACTTTATGTGAGTATATTAATTGTAAATGAAAATTAATGATAGGTCCTCAACCTTTGTCAAATATAGAAACTTAGTCCTTATTCTTTTTTTAATCTTTAAAGTTATCAACCCTTGCGAAACTAGGCACTTTAAAGCTTTTGCGAACTTGCTCTTAGGTGATACGACCACTTTTTCTAAAAGTTATGAATAGTACGACAAAATAAAATCATTTGTCACTCAAGATCACTCACTTCAAAATTTCCTCATAAAATAGGTTCAGTGTCACAATAATTCAAGTGAAGCTCAAGATCAACTTATAGTAAATAAAAGTCGTAATTCAGTCTGATTAAGAGATCTTTATTGAGTGTAGATATCTCTGAATAATATGTCATCATAAATAAAACATAAATCCCTACTTTTAAGATTATCTAATCAATTGTTAATATTAAAAATGACACCTGCCAAAGAATATTTCATTTCATTATTATTTGCTCATTAATGTAATTCAGTGTCACAATTTCTAGAACAATTGGAAAAAAAATGCATAGGTCAAGTGTGGATGGCTCTACAAGACGCGGTTTTTATACCAACTCACCTCACGTGGTCTAATTCCTAAATTATAGTCCACTCTAGTTAAATTAATATTTATTTTTCTCCATCTTATTATCAATCACATATTATTCAATAAAATAATACTAAAAATTCTTCTTTTTTAACCACACATATTTCAAAAATATATATATATATATATATTTCTCTCATTATAAATTGAAATAATGGAGCTCAAACAGGGGGTATAATAAAATATATTATTGATTCGGATAGACCAGCACATGTTATACTTCTCTTCATGAAGAGAAGTCGATCTCATGACTAGAGTATAGAAATACTCGAGTAAATAGATGAATGACTTGCTAGTGGAATAAGTTCATAGGAGAGCGTCGTAGGGATTTTATATGGATGGTTATCTCGATATCAATTGATTATCTCCATATAACGATTGTGAAACTTGTCATTAAACTTGAAATCATTATGGAATCTTATGTGTGGATCGTCAAATTTTGATGGTATTGAACGTGACTCTTTCAGAATTGTTAATACAAAATTAAATGGAAAATGGTGGGAATCACATTAAGATTGATGAACGATCAACAAGGGATTTATCACTTTTAAATACTAACATTTCATAGAATTAGACATCGATTCTAGAATTCGTCAATGAGAGTTTCCATCAGCAAGGTATGCAATTCTAAACTGGATTTTCACCATTTTCTCTCCTTCGGTAAATCCTCAAAGTTGATCAAAATGTGCAAAATCACTATTTGACATCATCATACCCTAAATCAAACCAACTTTAACTGGAATCAAGTTGAACTAGTTAGTTTAGTCCGTTCTAATAATTCTGAAATGAAAATGTCCAGTCTTAATTATTTTGTTATAATTACGTTACTGAACATATGATTTTCTTCTAAATTATACCATTTTTATTCTTGAAAAGAAAGAGAGAAAATTGTATTGAAAATCAAAGAGATTAGCGTATTGGATTGGCCCTCGTTCATCCCCGAGGCTGAGGCTTTGGCTTTGGCTTTGGCTTTGCACACTCTCTTTCCTTCGCACCATTCAACAAATCCTTCTCTCTTTATTTCTTGTAAGCAAAATCAAACCCAAAATCTCCATTCCAACCAGGTTTTGTATTATCTTTTTTAGACATTTGTTTTCAAATTCTCAAAAACTATCATGAATTTTAACCCCTCGTCTTTTTCTTTTAACGACAGGCAAACTCAGGAATCATTAAGAAATTTCTGCATTAAGCAGTCAGGTTTGACTATTCAAGTTGGGACAATTTTAGCAACTATGAGAAACTGATGTTTGTTCATTTAAGTTTCCAATTCATTAATTGTAGGGCTAAACTTATTTTGAGTAAAGGTCGCAGAGCCTTTTTAGCTGTAAAATGAGTTGATGATGAAGAAGATCTTTTGTGGGTTTTGATTCAGTAGGGAATTTCAGCTTTCTTCTACTTGATTCTCGGTCCGTGAGTAAAACTTGGCATTCAATACTTCATCTATAACTTGTTTGAGTAGCTGATCATATAAAGTGAATAGAACACAACAGTTTTAAATTATGAAGATGGAGATGCTTTTTTACTTGGTTCATAATGTATTGCTATGGGCACCATTTCTCAACTTCAGGAAGTTCCAAACATGAAGTACCGTTGTTGCTCTACACAACAAAATCCTTCACAAATTAAGGGCGGATTCTTCAAGTATACTTGGCCTCAACCTCAAGACTTAGAATAAGTTTTATCAAACTCCCAACTCATAAACTACCACTGCCAATTAAGTAAAATTACCGATACAAACATTTGCCGTTTGATAGAACAATAACATGAAAGATCGGAGAGTACATGTACACTTCATGCTCAAATTTGGTCACAAATGTCAGGAACATAAATCACATCCAAATTCACTAAAAGGGCATCTGATCATTATTTGAGATATTTTATCATAAGTTACGGAATGTGTTACCACTTAACAATATCCTTTTTGAATAGTCATTCATTACACCAACACAAAAATACATGTATCCATGTGCTCATTTTGCCGAAACTGAAGAAGAAAGTATGAAATAACTCGAAAGGATTATCCAACCCTAAGCCAAAAAGAAATTAAGAAAAAAGTTGAAGAACGAAATCAGTTCCAGATGATGTACTGAACTTGCTTCTTTAAAACAGTGATAACTTCCAACTATATTCTACTTGGAGTAATTCCATTGTGACTCACTATTACACAAAGACCTAGCTCTTCTGCCAATTTATTTTGGGTGAATATAATTAATTTCCCATGTAAAGTATCAAAAAACCAATGTCTCAAATACCTCAGATAAAAAATTTGCTCAGAACATCTGCTTGGCATTGAACAAAACCAAAAACTTGTTCCAATCCCATTCCTTTATGCTTGGAGACATCACGGCAGCTCCCACGGCCAATACCATAGTGAAGGCCACAGTTTTTACACAACCATAACCACGTGATAGCCTTCCTAATATTACCTTGCAGTATTTATCTGCATCCTTGTAGAAGGCTTGGCGAGCAACATCCACCCCACCATTTAGTGCTTTCTCATTCTGTTGACAGAGACCATTGAAAGGAATCAAGTTTAATGAATTATAAGCTTATACCACAGGTCCATATAAAATGCAAGGTTGTAAAGGAAGTTCAAAGCTATTATTCTGTTCACGTCTTTAAACTACAAGCCTAGTTGTGACAATTGATAAAGTATAAGAAAAATACATAAGCCACTTACCTTTTCTCTGAAACTCTTTAGACTTGCCCTAAGTGCTTCAAGAGAAGACTGTTTTGCAGAAAGCTCCTTCCATTCCTCAGCAAGCTTCCTCAAGGCAACAGCACTGGCCTCTATGTTATCCATATAAATATTGTCCTGTTCAAATCAAATTTTATAGCATCACAAACTAGATTTAGAATACAGTCTCACCAGAAAAGCAAAGTGAGATTGAAATTTAGAAGGTAAATTGCACACATATTGACCAAAGTAGCAAGGCGCGAAGATCATAACCCTTTAAGCATCTTCTTAAGCAAAGAGAAACTGACATTGGACAGGATGGGAGCACAGTTGACCTAAACTGAGCCTTCGACAAATTGTGCACAACGTTGCTGCACTTAAATTTCAATGGACAGCCTTACGATTTTCAGTGTGTTAGGTTTTAAGTTGTATTGACAATTCTCTAGACAAAATTATTATTATTATAAAAGAGTTGTAAAAATCAAGGATTCTTTTGGGTTGTTGTATAGAGGAACTAGGAGTTTTTAGGTTCGAATATGGAATGTAGAGAAAGAGTCGCCGAAATTATGCTAGCCAACTGTCAAGCTGATGTTCAAGCGTCCAAAACAAAACTTGTAACTTTTTAAGTGATATAAGAGCCCAAATTCAATTCCTGACCCTAGTTTTTTAGATGAGTAATTCATTGTTAGAATGAGAGTATTCCTGAAATCGATGGATGAGCATAGTTGGTTGAGCGTAATAAATGGTTGGATTGTCTCTTCTAAGACCGTTAATGATGTTGTCACCCACACTCCTATAGCTAATTGGTTGAAGACTAATTTAGACGAGTGTAATTGGAATAGTAAAGCTTTACATGCTTTATATATGACTGTCACGAGAAGAATTTAGACGTGTGTCTATGTGTGAGGTTGCCAAAGAGGTTTAGGATATTTTACAAACCGTTAAGAATTCTAAGTTATAGATGTTGATCACTAGGTTTGAAGAGATTAGAATAAAGGATTATGAGATCTTCAATGACTTCTATGCGAGCTTGAATGACATAGTTAATTCTAACTTCAACTTAAGTGAGAAAATTCCCAATTGGTATTTTAATTAACATTAGTATTACTTCTCAATCTAGATAGCATATTTATGATCGTGTGTTTCAATTGTTATATTTCCTATTTCACGTGCTTTTACTCCTGGTACTTGAGTTGATCTCAAGAAACAAATTTAATAAGGAATGCGAGAAAAAGACATTCAGTTCGAGTTTGAATAGATTAGTTTTGTTTTTACTTCCGAGACTTGTATTATAGTTTGTCACAGAATGCCAAGGGGAAGATTGTTAGGTTTTAAGTTGTATTGACAATTTTTTAGACAAAATGATTATTATAAAAGAATTGTAAAAGTCGGTGAATCTTTTAGGGAGTTGTATAGATGAACTAGAAGCCTTTTGGTTCGTGTATGGAACGTAGAGAAAGAGTCGCAATAATTGAGCTAACCTGCCGCCAAACTGATGCTCAAGCATCCAAAACAGAACTCGTAACTTTCAATTCTACATCTTGAGATCAATCAACCACAAGTTGGAAAAACCATCAAAATCATATAATCTAAAACACTCACTTCCTAAATATAATCAAGAAGGTGCTTTCTCAATAGCTTTTAGAGGTTACTAAAAACTGAGGGAGATTGAACAAGAAACATGAGAAAAGTACAAGAACAAGGTGTTATTAGTGATCCACAAGAGATTGGAGATTGCAATAATTAGATCAGCGAGTCTATTGCGCTTTCTAGTTTGGATCATAATGCAAGTTCTTATTGTCTATATTGAAAGTTACTCACTTGGTCCCAAAGTTTTTAATCCCGTAAATAATTTTCTCCTTCAACAAATCTTGTATTATTTACTGTTTTATTTACTATTGTGACAATTTAACATAGAATAAAATTCACTTGATTGACTAAACATCTAAAACAATTAAAATGTGACTTTTTTACTTTTAATTGGTAATTTTTATTCCGCGTTATTCACCTATTCAACCCCCTCTAAGTGATTTTAGGGTCGAACTTGTACTTTCACAGTCCAACCATATTACTGTAGTGGGACATTCCAAAATCTAAATATTATTATAGTTGAAAAGAGTACAAACTAAGCTTACCCACTGCTTGTAGCAATCAGGATTCTGAGTCAAACACCAAAGAAATATGCCATTTGCTTCACAGGATAGCTCTGGGATCCCTGCAAAGCACAATCTGTCAAACTCACTAATCACTATGAACTTTAGACTTACTAAATATTTTCAGACGATATTTGATGATACAATGTCGCCTTTGATTTGAACTAACCTTCTCCAGCTGCTTTAACAGCTAAAGTCTGTATCCGCTGCGAGACTTGCCTCATTGCCTTGCTTCCAGGAGTACCAGCAAGAGCAACCTCTTTAAGAGTTGGATAAATAGCCTCAAACCTTTCAGTTGCCTGAAATATGTACCACAAGAGATCGTTGAAGATGCATGAGCAGAAATGGGTACAAAAGGAGAACGGAACCAGAGAGAATACTAGCCACCACTGTTCGTAGAAGCCCCTCGTAAGTAGTAACTCCTACCTTGACCCGTGCAGAAGATTCAGGGAAGGTTACATGTAGCAGTAAGTCAAGCGCGGCAGGTGGCATCAAGCGCTCTCCCTTTCTAACAGCACCATTTATTAATACAGTATGAGCTTTTGGTGCAGACAAAATTCTGATACAGGGAAAAGTAAGTTTATCAATTAATGGAACAAATGTAAAACACAAGGAGAGCATGACTGTTTTGAGTGTTAGAAAGAAAAGCAAATATTTCAAACCTTTCCACTAGCTGCAAAACCAAATCCCTGGACTGAGGATTAGACCCTGATTTGCCTCCAAGTATAGGCAAAATATGATGTGCCCACAAATACAATCCTATAGCAAGATCTCCTTGACATGCCTGCACATTAAGGATCAACTTCAACTTTGACTACAAATTCCCGACGACCAAAGAAATCCAAGAGTGCCACAGATGTTAAAGTGGCCTAGTTATGCAGTCACCTGAACTATCATCCACAACATAACCGGAAGCTTATCTTGTCCTTGATACTTTGAGTTTTCCCTCAATCTAGGCAATAGATTGATTAGAACATCAGGTTTCCGCCGTAACACCATTGCTAAGACTAAAAAGATCGCAACCTGTAAATGAACATTATGTACCGTATATCATAAGTTAAGGTACACATATTTAAATTGATCAAACGGTACAGCATAATAATACTGGATTGAAAGTGAGATGGGTGGACAAATATGTAAATCAACTAATGGGATACAATTATCTACGGCCAGAGAGTAAAAATAAACAAGAAAATTTACGTCAGTTTCGACTTAACAGTGCACCAACTTGAGCTTTCCCGAGAAGGATAAAACCAGATCGTGTAGGGGAAGGCAGTTGACTTTTGTTATCTGTTACCCGTGCTTGAAAGTGGTCATTCTAGTAGTACTGAAAAATTTATGATCCTAAAGCAGATCCATTCAGCTGCAGATTACAATTCTAAATAAATCACCAAGATGAATACCCTGTAAATTCATCTAAACAACTTTGTATCTCAAAATTTTGTAACGGATAGATATGCTATTAATCAAAATCTTTTTATCTCAAGAAAGAACATTCCACCAAAAACATTTTCGAAAACAACAGTCCAAACCATTCTCATACCAAGTCATCTAAACTCACAATTTTGCCTATTATATTTCTTGGTAAAGGGGTCCCCGTGAAGTTCTCTCGTCAATTCAATAAGTTACTAATAAATTACTGCAACAATCGCAAATTTGCAATCCTAGAAAATGGAAAAACTGTCAGACGGTTAAGAAATTACCCATCAAACCAGTTTTTAACAAAAACTCACAGCAATGGAAGGGCAAGAGGAGATAGATTGCTATAAGATTGAGGAGAAATTCCTCAAATTCACTGGATAAGAAATGGGGGATTTAACTGATATGCAAACAAAAAAGTTCACATATTAGCCCCAGCATTTACAATTTTGAAAGAAAAGGAAAATGAAATCAGGCAAGGAAGAGGGTTAACTTATTCAAGCAATTAAGTGAAATACCCAAAGGTTCCCAACATTTTGAAAGAAAAAAAAAATATCGCTGGTTCTATGCTCCCCTGAGAAATGCATGGCAAAATGTTATCGGCAATGCAGAAAAGAGAGGTGCAGAAAATGGTCAGAGAAATAAAATCGGAATTCCGTCACTCCACATTTTCCGTGTCATCGCATCAAACATGTTTCAAATAATCCACAACAATAAATTAAAACATAAGCCCACACATGCACCCACCATCAATATTGAACTTGATTGTCCTGCTAAAGACGTAACTGAATGCTGAAAGTAAAAGACACCATGCAATATTTAGTTGGGGAAAGAAACAACATATATATTAAAGTCATCTACCTGAGACTTTGAAGATGTTGGCTGCCCTCCTTTCTTTGAGCTCTTAGATCCTGTCTGCTGGTGTGCCAAGTCGGCAAGAATGCTATCCAATGACCACAACACGAAGGACCCAAGAGCTTCATAGGAATGTTGGCTGATCCAGTCCACAGAAATCTTGTAAACAGCTTCAGAAATATAAGAGACAGGTACCTATTTGTTGGAAATCAGTAAATTAGACCCCAAGAACTTTATATTATTAAAAGAAAGCCATGTCAAACCTAAACTTTCATGCTAAATGATGCAAGTGCAAAAGTCTCAGATCCCCAAAATATATTATCCAGAACCCCATGGATGATACGTCAAAAGGACTTAAAAGTGCATATTAGTAGAATAAGGTACTATAGGTAGTTTCATGATAACTGGGAAAAGGAAAAGAAATACTAGATATTTAGCTATTTAACCTCCATACGTATTTGGTCAGTTGGACAGTAACACTTCCCTGCATTTATTGTCCCACAAGAAAACATAGAAATCTTGCTATAGAGTCTTGTGGATAAACAGGGTTAAGGTAAAGTTCTAGCTAGCATTTCCTTCATGCATGTGCTTTTGGCGTTCATAAATGTTTCACAATCGTTGGCAAAAATTGAAGTTTCCATATTCTGTATACCCAAAATTAATGTAAACAATACAAAGATCAAATGCGCTTTAAAGAAAAAGAAGAAATAAAATAATTACAACGACAATGAACTAACTACAGAAAAAGACAAAATTAAAAGTGGTAGCAACTATCAAGTATTGTGGCGATATCAAGTCATGGTGATAACATTTCACATTTTTATAGGAAAGTGAAATCCAATACTGAAAGAGAAAGCTAGGAACAGAGAATTAACAAATAAATAAATAATTCAAACTCCAGGATGTATTGCAAGAATCACGTGAAGAAATTATATCACGATCTCATGGGCTTCAATGTCGTGCACAGAAATACAATTTAAAAAATATATGAACACAAAACTAGAATAAACTCGTCAAAAAGAATGCAACTTTTTAAGTGCATACAGCCAATACATAATCTGAGCCATGATCTTGCGGATCAGCTATTTGCATATTACATTCAAATCAAAGTTTCGCAAAGCTGTACCGTTGGCAAAACACTCCATTTATTTGAACTTGTCAGCGAATAATCAAACCAAAATACAAAAATTTAACAACCCGTAAACGTCTTTTCAATCATCAACTGCTCCCTACCCTCTGAAACAAAAATCAGAATTTATGGAAGGTTGTGTTTCTGAATACCTGGCAACATGCTAATAAATGCACAGAAATTTATGCACACATATTCCTATTATTGTCTCTGAAGTTACTTTAGATCTCAAAAACAAATACTAAAAAAAAAAAAGAAGTAGAGCAACTCACATCCGCGATTTTAGACAATGCGGACTCCCTGAACAACTTTAGCCACGGAAACTGCGACGCACTGACCGCAGAAAATGCACGCCCGAAATAATCAGCAAACCTCATCAATTGTATATCCTGCTGCCCTTCATACGATCCCTATCAATAGAACACCAACAAATTGCAAATCAAATCAAAATTCAACAAAATCATACACAAATCATAATATAGTAATAAATCGAGATATAAAAAACTCACCGACACGTGGGATAGAAAAGTCGCAAGATCAGAAGCATCAAGCTTCGCAGCTGCCTCCGCCACGGTGACCTTAGGCTTCTTCTCCTTCTTTGGCTTTTCTTTCTTTTTCACCTCTGCAGCATTATTCCCCTTAACATTACCATCAACATCACTTGTATCATCGTCATTCTCATCATCTCCCCACTTCTTCTTCGATCTGACCGGAACATCGTCCTCGTCGTCATAAATCGCGGCTGCACGTTGCGACTCCAATTTTCGGCGTCGCTCCTCCGCATGCTTCTCCAGATTCATGAAAACGACGTTCTTCTCCAAGGATCCATTGGATACAGCCTTGGAAGAATCCGAATTGGGTTTTTCGGGTTGATTTTTGCGCTGTTTTTTGGCATAAGTGACCTTTTGCCATCCATGGTTGTTTTCCTCGGAAAATGATTTGTCTTGTTCCATTGTAGGAGGGAAAACGAAAATCAAGGGAGGTAGGGAAAAAGATTTTCAGATGGGAAATGACTAATGAGAGTAAAAGTGATCGGAGAAGAGAAAGAAGGCGCATTAGGAGGGGAGTAAATATAGGCGGCTCTCTCTGTCTCACGTTGGGTAAGCAATTGGGAATTACGAGAATGCCATGGTTGATAAATGTAGACAACGTGTACCGCATTGAGACTCAATGCTATAGATTGTGAATTGATAACGTTATCTAGTGCATGTTTGGCAAAATTAATAGATTAGTCCAACCATAATTTTTCATTTTTTTTCCATAACTCATTTTTAATCATACATTTTTACACATAAATTTAAACTTTTTTTATTATTTTTTAACTACACATTCTCTCAAAATTTATTATTCAGAAATTCATTCTTTCCACAAAAAAATCTGTCAAACAGGGGCTTACTTATTTTTACTAACTTATTTTTCTTGCATTTCGTATATCTCGTAAGACATAATTTAATAAATTTTTTGCCAAACATTTTCTTAATTGACACTTAATCATGGAACATCAATCGTCTTTTTCAACTAAGATTTTGATAAATTTTAAAAGATTATAATTTCTAATGAATTTTGTGAAGTTGAACAGGTTTCCACAAAATTCATAAGAATCTCATTAAAAATTGTAAAATTTAAAAAGGTTTTGTTACTAGTAAATTTAGGTTTAAAATTTATCCAAATCTATATAAATTCATGAAATATTGAGTACACCTAAATTTTAATGGATTCCATTAAAATTTCAATTAGGTACACCTAAATTTAGTAAAATTTAAAAATTTATCAAAATCTCAATTGAGGACACTCTGTAAATAAATAACATTAATAAATATGATATGTTTTCAATGGTAATGCTATTTAGCACAGGCAGCAAGTGGTATTAATTGAAATATTCAATTAAATTTAATGAAGTAGGGTCCATTTAATTGAACTCGTCATGTTACAACTTATATTGACGTTAAACACCATTGTTCCTAAATGACATCATTCAAGTTTTAAAATCCAAACAAAACTGGCATCAACATTAAAAATATAAAGATTAAGAGCATATTCAAAAAATTTTTTAAACATAAAATATTCTCTATTTTAAGAGTCGACATTTAAAATCATGATCCAAAAGACTCTTTAAATTAACATTTTAATTTAGAGAGAATCGCTCTCTATAATTAGAGCATTCAAAGTGTTTCAACTTTCAATATAGGAAAACAATAAAATAATCTAAATAGAAGTTAGTTAAAATAAAAGATAAAGAAAAATAAATATTTTTAGGAGTAGTAAAATCAAGTGTTGAATATAAATAGCTTGTTAGAGTATTTCAAAAATTTAACTCTTTGAATTTATAGATGATTTTCAAATGATAGAATATGTTCTTTAAAAATATAGAGTCGTTTGAAGATGATCTAAGAAATAAGCAATCGAATATGTTGAATCAACTGATTGAAAAGTAAAACGAATATTTTATTATATTTAGTATACAATTGAACATGGGCATGATACTTTCCATTTACTATCTTAACTTGATGAATGGACAGTCAATAGATCTAAAATCAAATCTATAACAATGGTCATATGGCAACTGTCGACCGTGAAATTCAGTCCATTAATGATTTGTAAATTTAATCAAAGTTAAACATATTTTTTTCTACTATTCGTCATATTCACACATGTTGTCGGCTTCATTATTATATCCTCCTTATAAATTGATATATAAATTTGCCTAAAGGAGGCTAAGTTTCTTTCATGGCATTTGTTTTATATATTGCGGTATAGTGTGTGTGTATAAATCATATCATATCCTACATAAATAAAAGAGTCAATTGGTGGTTACTGTTCATAAGTCGAACCGAGCCAAATGGCTTTATAACTTGGCTAAGCCGTTTTTTATTTTTTATTTGTCCGAGCCTTTAATTTTGGTTATTAATTACTACTGTTTACAAGCCAATGGCTTGAGGGCTCGACTCGGCTAAGCCCTTTTTTTTTTTTTTTTTTTTTATTTTTTTTAGTTACAAATATTTTTTTTTAG
>CAIGRP010052228.1:0-31615 GCA_903798385.1 Fraxinus cuspidata
AAATAACTAATGAATTGGGCCAAATAAATAACAAGGTAAATGGGCCTAACAATGATCAAAATCCACAAACCAAACACAACCACCAAGCTGTCTCCAACTTGGACCTTCCAAAAGTGTCAGTAGTATTCGAGTTGAGCCAAGTTTATGGTGTCGATAAATTTCCGACAAATATTTTTCATCATCGTCCGGATTTATTGGGTATCAAAAATCCCAACATGAAGTTTGTTGTGTAGTCTTATAAGATAAAAAATAAAAAGAAACTAAAGATACATTCTTCTTCACTCATCTCCCCTAGTAAGATATTTACGTAGATCAAGCCGAACTCAGTCTATAGTCACACTATTTTGCATATTTTTTCGATATCAAGTGGCTTTTTGTATCTTATGACAAACATCGGCCTCCGTATATATCTCAAACTTCCATCGTAAGAGTTGGGGCCTTCTGACCAACACGAGTTCGGGAGCTATGTTAATGGACTTTTAAGATTCCTTTAGAGTTTAAATTGGTCAACTTATTGATTTCAATTATGGTCTTCGATATTGCATTGATTTAGTAGACTTTAAGGTGTCAGCTCTTTTTTATGTACAATTAAAATCAATATGACGTACTCCCATCTCACACTAACATAACAAATGACGGGTGGTCTGTTACTTCTTAATACTATTCCACCCACCAATTAACTTGAGGTTTTAAACTGAATGCTTCTAAAAGAATGATCACATTAATATACATTATTTGTTTCAAAAAATTAGACATGACAGCAAGATAGCTATCTAAATTTTGTTACATATCTAACCAACTTGCCTTTTGATTTAAACTTAATATAGCTATTTGATTTTAAATTTATTAGGCTGTTGCCAGCAATTTCAAGCCATTCCATACCTAACAAACAACAATATCATTGGAGTTTGCATTCTAAAAGGACTGCTTAGGCTTGGAGTTCAAAGAAAATACCCCTCGTCGCCCCTAGGCTGGAAAATTGACAGCCGATTCTATGTTGACTGATTAAGGAGCGTGCATTTTTTGGCAAGTGTTAATTTCTTGTTTTGAAATTCAGCTCAATAAAATGTTTAATCATTGCTAAATTTTAAAAATGAAATATTCCAACAACAAACTCACCCTAGTCCAAATCTAGCATATAAACGTAGTTTTCTCTACCCGCGAACAAAGCATTATTGATTAAAAGTATTTATGATTTTGAGAATTATGTTTTTGTTGAAAACTTAAAAAAATTATGAATGAAATTTCTATGAATTTTCATGGTATGCATAATTTTATTTATTTAATGGTATACAATAATTAAATACTATTAAAATAGAAAAATCCCTTATTACGCTTAGGTTTGAAATACTTGAAGATCGATCTTCATGCCTTGCAACGCCTTACTCCTTTTAGAACGGTGGTTGAGTTGAAGTGTTCAAAAGTTCTTCACTACCTTTCTCTTGAAGGTTGAGCTTGTTCAATTGAAGCTAATGCTANCTTCGCCTTCTTCAGTGGCCGAGTTGAAGCGTTCAACGGTTCTTCGCCACCTTTCTTTTTACGGTTGAGCTTGTTCAATTGAAGCTAATGCTATGCTTGATAGTAAAGATGTTAGATTTGGTAGCCCTAATTTGCACGTGTATATGCCTCTAGTTATCTCTGATTAACATATAATCCTGCAGATTATTCGAGGGGCTATATCTTTATGATTTAATCTATATGAACCACTGTGATTCAATATGGAGTTATCCCCTCACTAATAATTCAATATTTTTTAAGTGATGAAGTTCTATATGAATTAAAATAATGGAAGGTTGTACCACCATAAGTTAAATAAAGATTTACACGTCAATTTATTGAAGATCTAATCTATAGAACATGTTGAAGATATAAATATAAGTAAATATTTTTTTATTTTTTATTTGCTTGAAGTTTTAAATGAAATGATTGGAAGATGAAAAGCATAAATTTAAAAAAATGTCCATAATTATATAAGCAATATGGGTATAAAATAATCAAAAGTAGGTGCCTAGAGAGAATTATATTTCTCATTTTCTACGTTGGAGCTCAGATGGGAGAATACCAAAACAGGGTATGCTGATATAAAGTAGGGATATGGTGAAGAGAAGGAGAAAGCTGGCGCGTACAAAAAGAAAGAAAAAAAACGAACATTTCAACAAAAAAAGAACTCGTTGGAAGCGAATACTAGTAAGATAATAATAAGAAAGTTTTCCTTCTAGATATTCATGATATCTACATTCAACTGTGCTTCGGAGACACGATCGAAGCACGCCCATCCAAAGTGTTTCTTTCATGACATGCTCTAGTTCCGGGTGTCTTTCAATTGGCTTTTAGCCTTAGAGTAGAAAAACCCCCTTCATAGATTCATTAGGTTCTTCAACTTCCACAAGAAAGTATCCACCATTTTCTTCTCTTATGTCTCACAATTATGGGATTTCGTTAAGAAAACTGCATTAGCAACTTATCAACCACTTAGAAATCGATTTTCAATCTAAATTAAGCCACGAATGTTACAAAAATTTAAGCATAGTGTACCACAACAATAATTCAAGTGATTGATAAAATGTATGAAATGACATTAATTGGTACAAGAATATTATAGAATTTTAAAATCTAGGATTACTCCTTGCTACCTCTTTCACAATGGATCTCAACTTATAGTGTCAACGGTGAGTTTGATTTTAATAGAAATAGACAAGCTCATTAACATAAATTATAGTTGTTTAAAACTTTAAGGGGCGGTTCTCTTTGTTGTTTTTATTGTGTTTTCTATTTTCAATTTTTCAAAACAGTAAAAACACGTTTACTTACCTATTTTCAAAAACGAATTTCCGAAAATAAGTTTAAAATTTACAAAGAAAACCGAAAACGTCAAAAGTGTTGTTTTGGATATTTTCAGTTAAAACCAAGTCAAAATTTTTCAGTAAACACAAAGTCAAAATTTTCAAAACGCGTTTTAGCTGTTTTCAATTAGGCCACCAACAAAAAATACCGCCATCATCGCCTACACCACACCGTCGTCGCCGCCGCACAGCCAAAACCACCGTCGGCAGCGTCGCGACCGAAAACCACCGCCAAAACCACCGCCACGCCCAACACCGCACAATCGACCCAAAACCACACAATCGGTGCCGCCGCATCTAACCAACAACAGAGAGGAGGGGAAGAAGAGAGAGAGACGACGCCTCATCCAACCAACGCCGCCACACCCAACAGCAAAAGAAGCCGATCTTCGGCGCCGGTGGCGTTGCGAGGTGTCGTGAGGAGGGGAAGAAGAGAGAGAAAGACAAGAGAGAGTTACGGGAAGAAGAGAGAGAGACGAGAGAGAGAGAGACGGGAAGAAGAGAATAACTTTTTCAATTTTTTATTTTTGAAAATAATCTTTCAAAATGACAAAAAGAACACATTTTCAACAATCTCAATATGGACATTCAAAACGAAAAATCGAAACACGAATAGAACAACCCCTAAACTTCACGAGATTAGAGAGATAAATGTTTGTTACACACTCTGATATTAAATAGTTTTATTCTTAGTTGACATGATACTCGTGCCACTAGACGCACTAGTCCTCTGGCCCAATTAACTAAAAATAAAATGCAAATTATTGTCATGACCTTAAAATGGAAGCCAGTGGGTTTTGAAAACTATATATTTATAGTAGGAATTTTGAAAATTATGTTTCTAATCATTCTCTCACTTTTTTCTTTTCTTTTCTTTTTTTTTAACCGATCGAAACATAACCCATCAGAAATTAAAGAGCCTTCACCCATACTAACTCACACCATCTTACACGACAATATGCCACGAAGTTGCCAATACAATTTTAATAAAGGGAAATGTCTTTTGTACACTTCAACGTGTATATCATGTTTGACACTTGCTTTGTTGTAAAAAATTATTGGAGAGAAAACTATATTTTTTAAAACAATCAAATGACAATTTGTCAAATTTGGTGTAAAATGTGGTGTACACCAAAGCATGATCATTTAATAAAAACGTGGGCCTAATTCATGTAATTTTCTAAAGAGTAGATAATTGCATAGCGTCCAATAAAGTGGAGGTACATTTAAAATTGGTTTGATCAAACGCCCTAATTTCCACTTTAAATTTTAAATAATAGCATATTTCCACAATGGCATTTTAGAATAGTAAAAGAAAAAAATGCCCTTAAATAAAAAATGCAATTACAAAATATTGTTTTATTTAAAAGACAATACTACCTTTTTAGTTAAGAAGCAAAAATCAAACACTTCCCACTTAAAATTTCAAAATTAGACAACTTTTCTTATCTGTTTATTCCAACACAGATAAAAATTCTCTCATTTTTCATCTGCTTCAATCATCTCAAAAATTGATCAAACACTGAATAAGAATTTTTTTTTTTTTTTACATCTATCACTTGGAATCGGTAAATATATTTATGTATGTTTAATTTCGTTTTCATCAAATTAGTATACGTTTTTAATCGATAAATCTTATTTCGACATAGATTAACATGTAGATAATTTTTTAACAAATCTTTAATTTTTTAAAGCATAAACTAGAAAAAGAATCATCTGTAATACATTCATGTCAATGATGTCGGTCAGTCTTAACAGTCGGCTGTTAATACCCTTCAGCAACTGGTTGTTAAAAGACAAAAAAATCGAATGATAAAGCCAAAACAGCCGGCTGTTAACGACCGACTGTTACGACCTTAACAGCATGTTGTTACCCGGTTGTTAATGCTTTTTTTTTTATTCTGTTATTCTGTGTTTGGATCGATGTTTCGACAATTTTTTTCATATAATTAAAAATTTTGTTTGGTCATGCAGGTATTATTGTAATCCTTGTTTATTACTTTGATGATTTTTGAGACACAGTGGAGGTAACTCGTGAGGATGATGTGGTTATTCCCGAAACAGGTGTTCATCATCATGATCTCACTTTACACAGAATTCTGTTGGTAGTTCACAATAATAAGAATGAAAATGAATTTACAAATGAAGATTTTATTGTTTTATCCTGTCAAAACATGAGTGGGGCAGGATTGCAGAGGCTAGATCGAGTGGACCATTAACTAATTCTTCGCGTGTAGTTTTCAATGATGAGAATTTGTATGTTGAGCAACTATTTGAAACAAAGAAAAAATTGCAGGAAGCTGTGCACCAAATTGAACAGAAATACAACTTTGAGTTTAAAGTGATATAATTCATGATATGAGAGCAAATATGAGCAATGATCCATTGATCGTTGAGGAATGACCTATGACTAAGTCGCAAGCGAAGCGGGTCAAGAAAGCTATGGGATTGCTTGTTCAAGTAATAGTGGATGAAACATCAATCACAACAAGCAAAGAAACAAGTCTCATGTTGGGCTTGGAAAAAGAAATCAGATAGATCAACTTGGTTCAAACTACAGACGAGGAAACCATTTGGGACAACTATGCGGCCGCATAGCCCTTTATAGAGACCCCAGGGGAGAAACTTAGTTGATCTATCGACCAGATAGAGTTTCACTATGCGGCCGCAGAGTACAATTTATGGACGGATTTTTTTCCAAATTTTGTTTAACCTTCTATTTTAGTTGAAAATCTTTTATGGTATCTTTTTTATATCTTTTAGGTGCAATTCCTTTTCAGCTAAGTTTTATGGATTCCATATAAATAGGGTTACTATATTTATTGTAAAAACACACAATTTGAGAGATAGTATTGCGAGGCATATTGTTTTCTTCTCATTTTTCATTGAATTAATTTTGAACTTATCAAGAATTAAATTCTTGTGGCGTTCTACAATTTAAGTAAGGTTCATAAGTTTTGTGATCACGGAGTTAAAATATTGTTAACGATTGTCTTGGTTCTTTGGTTCAATAATTTATTGGATCGAGCTTTACAAATGTTGATTCTTGACTTTCTTGGATTTGTTCTAATTTGTCGTGGGTTTCATAGCTACTACTGCTACGTGGGTACACATCAGTCAGAGCATTGCTCCAAAAATCAAGGTTATATCTTTTTTCTTTTCTTTGAGTCTTTGTTTGTCATTTTCCATGTTCTCCACGTTCTTCAATTTTTCGTCTCCAATCCATTAAATTTCGAAAAAAAAAAACAGTTTGTGTGCTAATTTAATACCCAAATTAGTTTTTGTTTCTTTTTTTGGTGTCTAGTTGATTTTCGAGAAAAGATAAAAACGAAAATTTGGAAAAATTGCCAGCTACATTCAATTTCATTTCTTTTTTTGACTTCTTTTTTTGAGTCAAAAAAAGTTTTTGATTGAGATCGAATTAATTCTTTCAAAACACTTGTGAAAAAGCATTGAGTGAAAAAATGTAAAGTGGTGAGACTAATAGAAGGAAAAATCCAACTGATACACGAGTGTACACACGTGAGGCAAATATTATTCTAGAATTTAGGATGTCCGACAGAGACGATTCTACTTCAAAATGGAAGAATTGTCAAGTCATCATGATAGAGGAGATGATACGACGATTTGAAAGGTTGTTTGGTGATATAGGAGATAGAATGAGTAGGATAGAATGGATAGGCAAGATGCGTGGATGGAGTGGCAGGACACATTGCTTGCTAATTTGCGTAAGGAATAGCCTAGAAAAGTTCCTAACACAAGGGGACAGAGTAAGTGGGATCATAGAGCAGATTTTGTTGGTGAATGTGAAGTGGATAGTGATGTTAATGAGAATGATGTCGAATTAAGAAAAATGAGAGATAGAGACATTAGGCATGATAGGAGGGTAGATGTCTTGTTGGAAATGGTGTTGATAGAAGTATAGACGACATCAAAATGACAATTCTTTCATTCAGAGGAAGGAGTGATCCGGAGGCATACTTGAAGTGGGAAAAGAAAGTAGAATTGATATTTGATTGCCACAACTACTCGGAGGAAAAAAAAAAAGTAAAGATTACGGTACTTGAATTTACAGATTATGCTATCATTTGGTGAAATCACTCCATGAAAATGTAAGGTTGCAAATTGAGAAGAAAAATGAGTATTATGCTTCTCAAGGAAATAATGGATGAAAGCGCGTTACATTAAACCAAGAGATTGAGTTTGGGTATACTTGAGGAAAAAAGCGCTTTTTAGATCAAAGGAAGTCAAAGTTGCAATTAAGGGGCGATCAACCATTTCAAGTCCTTGAAAAGATCAATAGCAATGCCTACAAATTAGATCTTCTAGGTGAGTATAATGTTTCAGCTACTTTTAATGTCTTTGATCTTTCTCTCTTTCATGCAGGTACAAATTCGAGGTCGAATCCTTTCGAAGAGTGAAGGGATGATGTGATTCATGTTACGAGAGCAAATCCAGACAAGGACCCACTGATTGTTGAGGAAGGGCCATGACTAGGTCACAAGCAAAGTAGGTTAAAAAAGCTATAGGATTGCTTGTTCAAGTAACAGTAGACGAAACATCAATCACGACAAGCAAAGGAACAAGTCCCATGTTGGGCTTAGAAGAAGAAACCAGATGGATCAACTGGGTTCAAGCTACAGACAAGAAAGTTGTTCGGGACAACTATGAGGCTGCATAGTTATATGGAAGGTGCTACCGCATAGCTATTTTTTTGGACATTGAGAAGCAATATGTTCCGATCTCAAGCACCAAAGCGCTTGATATCCCGATTCCAAGGGGGTTAGGATTTCACCTTGGGTTTAGCTTTGCTAGCAACTTCCTCCATTCCCTTTGATAGCTTAATTTTTTACCTTTCGAAACAGCCACATCACTTTTATTGTTATCTCACTTCGATTTCCAAGATAAGTTAGAACCCGATGAATATATAGCATGTCTTCCAACTCCAAATAATGTTGCAACCCTACCACATTAGCTATCTCCCTACTCAAAACATTCAAAAACTAGGCCATGGTGGCCTCTCTATCCTACTCAACAATCGCTCTAATCATAGTAATCTCCATCTTCTTGTGATAATCCTCCACACTCCTAGAACCTTGGTAGAGGCTTTACAATTTTTTATTAAGCTTCCGATAGTCAAAGAAGCTAAGGGATTTCTTGTTCAAACAACAGTGAATGAAACATTGATCACAACAAGTAAAGGAACAAGTCTCATGTTGGACTTGAAAGAAGAAATCAAATGGATCAATTTGGTTCAAGCTACAGACGAGAAAGCTGTTTGAGATAACTATGCGGCCGTATAGTTATATGAGAGGCACGATCGCATAGTCCTTTACCGAATCCATGCAACCGCAAAAAGTTTCACTATGCGGCCACATAGTACAATATCTGGACGGATTTTTTTCCAAATTTTATTTAGACTTCTATTTTAGTTAAAACTCTTTTAAGGTATCTTTTTTATATCTTTTAAGTGTAATTCCATTTTTAACTAGGTTTTGTGGGTTTCATATAAATAGGGTTATTATATTCATTGTAAAAATACACAATTTGAGAGATATTATTGCAAGGAATATTACTTTCTTCTCGTTTCTCATTGAATTAATTTTGAACTTATCAAGAATTAAAATCTTGTGGCATTCTACAATTTAAGTAAGGTTCCTAAGTTTTATGATTACAGGGTCAAGATATTATTAGCGGTCTTGGTTCTTTGGTTCAATATATTATTGGATCGAGTTTTTTAAATGTTAATTATTGGCTTTCATAGGTTTGTTCTAATTTATCGTGGGTTTCATAGCTACTACTCCTACATAGGTTCGCATCCCAAAGTTAAGAAATAAAGCAAGTCATTTTTTACGATTGTCTGATTCGAGGACAGTTGTTGCTGGCATTTGCGAGGGATGAAGATGGACACAAATGAGTTATTTGTTGTTTAAAAGTATATATAGAAACATACTTGCGAAGAGGGAATTCGTCGAAATGATCACAGGCAAACCAGACCTTTGTTTATTGGTCGACACATAATGCAAAAGTATTGAGACCCACGGACAATCTACGAACTTTCAGACATCATTAACGACGTCTGTCGAGAATACGAAGTGGTTATGAGCTATCGAAGGCCTGGAAGGCCAAAAACGCGCGTTGGAGGATTAACGGACTCGGCCGAGAGAGCTATACTAAATTGGCCATGTATTTTCACAACATGGGGATAACTAATCCTAGCTCGACATTTTTATTGGATAGAGGGCGATAATTGATTTAGATATTTCTTCATGGCTCTTGGACAATGCACTCAAGGATTTCAAAATTCAATGCGACCCCTAGTTCTAGTCGACAGTACAACTCTGAAAGCTAGATACGTAGACAAGTTAATTATTACTATAAGAAGCCAACATGATGACGTTAAATAGTGCAGAATCTCTCAATGCATTATTCAAAAAGGATCGAGAGTTACCAATTCACACAATGATTGAGAACATTCATAATAAGTTGCAGCAGTAGTTTCACG
The DNA here is from genome assembly GCA_903798385.1 of Fraxinus cuspidata. NCBI lineage: Eukaryota > Viridiplantae > Streptophyta > Magnoliopsida > Lamiales > Oleaceae > Fraxinus > Fraxinus cuspidata. The sequence goes on from CAIGRP010052228.1 coordinate 9,349, forward strand.
ATCAACGTGCAGAGTCATAGAGTTGCCACATGTGTACTAGCCCCGGCTTAGAAGTATAAACTCTTCAAAGCTGCAGAGGTTTCGAGAAAGTTGAATGTGGAACCAATGGATGAGTTGCGCTTCTCTGTGAAATGTGCACATAATATGGCATACACGGTGAACTTGATTGATAACACCTGCACTTGTAGTCGATTTCAATTGGAGAGTTTTCCCTGTGAGCATGCAGTCGCCATGGCTATGTATAGAGACTTTGCAATGAGAACCTTATGCTCTCCTTATTACACGGGTGACTACATAAAAAGAAAAGAATTAAAAATAATTTCAAATTGAAAAGAAAATGAAGAAAAAACAAGTGAGGCAAAAACAAAAATTAACCGTCAGTTGGCCCAAAGACAACTGTTTAACGGACGACCCAGCCAACTTTTTATAACAATTGACTGGGCCGACTGTTTTGTCGTCAAAATCGTCATTTTCGACAAGAATAAGGTGCCAAATTTCAAAATAAACATATAAATCATTATTACATTCAATAATCTACCTAAATAATGAAGAATAAACATTGTACATAACAATTTAATCCACAAATTTTTGAAACATAATAAATGAAAAATCAATCTCATAATCTCAACAAAAAACTAACCTTGTTGAAGATAATGGCCGGGTTCTTAGACTGTGTTCGAAGTTGGGTTGAGTGTGAGGATGGCTTTTTTTACTGGATCCCGACTATTAGATTGCATGAGTAATTTTGAAATTTCTTTTTTCCTCTCCATTCAAACATTTGGTTGAAGATGATGGTATTTTTGGATTTAATTTAACATTTTGTGCTTTTAACTGTTTTTTTTAATGGTCAAAGATTATTATGGAAATATGCCGAGTCAATCGGCCATTTTCTTGTATTTCCTCTAATAAAGTGCACAAAGTAAAATATAATAATATTTTAATGAAAGTGCCTATATACCAGGCACGGAAAAAAGCCTGCACGCAAACTTATGATATAGATGTCATAACTCATAACTACTACGTACGCTACATATTATTGAAATAAGTATTTAAAACTCACTTTCTTATTTAACTTTAATCATATATTCTTTAAAAGATTACATTGTTTTATATTTCTTTATAACCTTTTTCACCTTTTAACATCATCTTAGACGTAAAAGTTGTTAAAATTGCCAAATTAAATATGTAATTTGCGTTTAGCTTAGACTTAATTTTACAACTCAAAAAAATATTTATTATCTTTCTTTATCTTTTAGTTTAACTAACTTTTCTTTAGATTATTTTATTATTTTCCTACATTGAAAATTGAAACACTTTAAATGCATTTAATTACAAAAAGTGAGAATTTGGATAGCCACACACACTTTCTAAATTAAAATGTTAATTTAAATAGTTTTTTGAAACATGATTTCAAAGGGTGACTCTTTAAAATAGAGATAATATCTTGTTTAAATAGTCTTTTGGAGATACTTTTAGGCTTGCATAAGTGGAAAAGAAAAGTAAAATAAAATTATGGCTCCAAATTTCAAAATTGAAATGGCACAAGTAGCATCAATTCATCCGAGAAGAAATCACTGTTAATAAAATACACTTTTGAGAAAAATGAGTTTTTAAATAGTGATTTTTTAGAGAATATGTGGTGATTTAACAAAAAAAACTAATTATGAGATTGTATGGTTGAAAATGACTTTTAAAAAAAATAATTTTATTTTAATGGTTGTCAAACAGTTATAAAACCTTATTTTTAAGAGATTTCTCCGAATCATTGATTTATTATGAGCAATCTAATTGTGAATTTAGTTCTTGTGTGGCCTCTATTTGGGTTTGATTTTATTTTGTTTAAATTTTTTTTTTCAAGGAATAAATAGTTGATAAGTAAATATTACTTCTAAACTTATTAAGCCCCTGTTTAGTAGGGAGTAAAATCAAATTAAATGTGTGGTTAAAAAATTGTGGATCCCATAAAATATATGATTAAAATTATTATTGATTTTGACTTATATTAAAATTTGGATTTTAATTTTTATAAAACATGGATTATTTATGTGGTTAATTAATATTTGACTTTGAAAATTAGAATTGTAAAAGAAGAAAATGAAACTCAAACGCAATATTTGTTTGTTTTAACCTTCTTTCTTATTTGTTACGGTTAAAAAAAATTTAAAAGTTTAAGTTATTAGATATTGACTAGTGTTCAACATTCTTCTCATACATAAGTTTAAAATATCAATTGAGGACACCTAAATTTAGAAGGACCTGTTAAAATCTCTATATTAATAAAATCTTTATAAATTCACTAATTATTAAGAATACCTAATTTTCAAGGATTTCATTGAATTTCAATAAAATCCCAAATGAGGACGCTTAAATTTTAATTGTTTTCATTAAAATTTCAACTAAGATCACCTAAATTTAGGGGGAAAAAATTAATCTACCACAATCTCAATTAAGGACACTAACAGATAAATTAACGGAGTGTTCTCAACTAAAATTTTGATGGATTTTAAAATATTATAAATCATAATGAATTTCGTAGATTTAAATATATTTTCACAAATTCCATAAGAATCTTATCAAATATTATGAAATTTCAAACGATTTGATTATATGTATTTTTAAAATTGAAATTCATTCAATTCTTTCAAAATCTTTCTATTGTTATAAAATAAAGGAATAAAAGAGAATCATAGAGAATAAAAATAGTGAGTCAAAATTCAAATGTATATTTTTTATTTTATAATCAAGACCCGCATTTATAGAATTCAAAGTGACAGTTACAATTTGAATAAAATAGACTTTCTACATTAGATATGACTTATTTATATATCATGATAATACTAAATAATCATCAATAATTATTTCATTATTCTATAATACTCCCCCTTTGATAATTATTTACACAATAACTATCTAATTGAAACCTTGTTGGCAAAAATCCGATGGTAAAAAATATCAACAAATGAAAAAATAGTATAAATAATTTAGAGTAATAAAATGTTGCCTCATTAAAGCTTGTCAAGAAAATTCAATAGGACGAAACTTGATCAAAGGAAAAATAGTACACTACTCTCCCTAATTTCAATTCTTGTATCAAACGATCCATGTCTTGTATGTCAATATCTTCAAGAAAATTCAGTGCTATAAAACTTGAGGACTGTAGTAACATGATGATTCAAAAAATATCTACTGTTGATCTTCAGAAGTTTCATACATATCAAAGTATTATTTTGAGTGTAAATGTCTTGTATGTTGTATACATTTATCACACAAAGAATATGCCTCGTTAAAGTCTTATTAGAAAAAATAATGAGGGGAAAATTCTAATGAAGCAAAAGAGTATATTATTCTTTTGAATACGCTATAAAAATTACTTCATTAAAAACCTTATTAGAAAAACCTAATGAGTCAAAACCTTGGCTAAGGAAAAAGGAGTACAACGTGTATTCTCCCCCTCATAATAATAGTACTTGAATTATATGCTTCAAACCTAAAACCCTTCAAGGATAGTATTAAAACCATACAAGATAAGTTGGCTATAATCACATTTATTGCATGCATATCAAATTCTTTGTATTTTCATATTAATAAAATAGAGAATTGTGATTGTATCCATCACGTGATAATTTATCTATTTATATAATTCTTTGTGAAATTCATTATGTAAAGAGTCATACATTTTATATTACGACTTTATTTTTTTCTATTTTCATTTCTCATAAGTATACATTTTCAGATTTTTAGACTAAAGATCCAAAAACTTTAGGTTTCTCTAGTAATTTATTTAGGCTGCGTCCTTTCTATTAATCAATTATTATTTCAATTGATATATTTTGACACATTTATTTAGATTTCTTTCTATTTGATGCAATACATCATGTACAAAAGTGTAGGTGACATTTTTTTTTCTTTTCAATTTTATTTCTTTCTACATAATAACATAACCTATTGAGATATCTCAATTTTTAATATATCAGGTACCTGAACCTCTTCTGAGGAGTGTATGCTTCCTTAATGGCACCATCTTTGTCAATTGCTCCATTTTCGTTTGGAAATTTTTGTATTAGAATCGCATATTAACATGTTTCAGGCGTGACATAGATATATCAAATATAATGCTAACGAATTGTCCTCCAATGGCATCAATTTGTGTTGGAGCATTTAAAGTTGTTGTATAAGATATTGTTGATCTTTTGATCAATAAATACATCTATGTGTGTGATTGATTGTATTTATTTTTCATAAAAATGTCATTTTCCACCCAAATTCCTACTTTTGAGTGTTTTATTTCTAATTTTTTTCAATGAAAATATTTTCTTTGGAGGTAGTATGTTTTTGTTTTTCTCAAAACAAGGAAATACTTTTTTCTAAGAAATATTTTCAATGTCAATCAAACACACTCTAAGTAAATCATCATTTGAACTTTTGATTCGAATTATCTTATGTGAGGATTTAGATAATGATACATTTGGACATTATTTCCAACTTCTTAATTCATCCCCCTAATGTTAAGAGAATCGTTTAGTCAATTGACAATCAGCAAACCGCTTTATAAAATGTCATACGTTGGGCCTTGAGAAATTGTATAAGGTTCAAAATACTTATTTATTCTCAACATTCCTTATTTTTCATTTTAGTGTATTGTGGTTGATTAATTTTGCATGTACTGAACTATCAAGATGATTATATGGAAAAATCATGCTTTGATCATAAGTCAATTATAACATAAAGAACTATAATTTTGGTATGATGCGTAATAACTTTCCCTAAAAAAGTGAGAAGTAATTTGTTATCAATTAAATTAATTGGAGGTGTTTAACAAGTAATAATGTTAAATTAACATCTAACACTTATCAAAAGATTGAGATTTAGGATCACTGGCATTAACAAGATACACCATCTTAATTGTATAATTTAAAAATTAAGTTCATTATTTAAAATTTAAAATTTGAACCGTAACGCAAACTTCAGATTGCAAACAATATGCAATCATCTACTATATGTATCAAATCTATTAGATACAAATAATATCTAGATGGTCAACATGGAGGGTGATGGGACCCCATTGATCACCCTGATTAATTTTCAAAAATTTAGAGAATTCAGTCCTTGTATATCTAGTAATGATTAATGATCAATTTTCATGTAAGAGAACAAACATTATATATGATTTCATTGGATTGAAGATTCTTTGATTGAATATCTATTTTATTATATATTTTTTAAATTTCACATCATTATTGAACCAGCGATGATCAAATTGGTCATACCAAATAATAATACATTCAGTAATTAAACTTTTGGTTCAATACGATATTTCAAATTTTAATAACTATTTAATCAAACAAAAGATTTAGTTAATTATTGAAAATATGATTAACTATAATATAATCGTATAAGAATCAATGTTCATATGACGTGAATTGTATTTTTTCGTTCAGGGATAAACATAAATTCATAAATTACACATGATATGTTCTTCAAGATATGTGTTGCTTTGAGAGTACGTTCTATTTTATATTACTTCTTCAAGAGTAATATGTGGATATTCTTTTGAAATATTGAAAATTATAATTCATAATTTTGAGGAGCAAATAATATCTGGTTGGGAATATTAATTATGATGGCATGCTAATTCAAGAGCAACAAAAAACTATTTATAGATCGATTTATGAGTAATATTCTTCGAATATTTATTATAATATTATGCTATTTCAAAAGTTACAATGAAATATTTGTACTAGACAGATCTACGAGTAATATTATTTTAGAATATTAAAAATGTTGTGCTACTTTAGGAACAATAACATAATAAATTATCAATTTAAAATTTATAAAATAACATCTAAAAATATTTAATCAAATTAAAAATATCAATTACCATACTTGAGTTAAATTGCGACAAGAATTACCAAATAGCAGCATGAATTAAATCTGGCATAATATGATTGTATTAATAAAGCATGAAAAGAAATCATATTATATAGGCAAATTTGCATCGTGAAAACCTTACACTTAATTACGGAACTCAATACACAAACCATAATTTATAGTTATGAAAATACCAAATTGCAGCATCAATCATCAAAATTGCACGTTGTTAAAAAAAAACAATAACTACAAAAGGTAATGATTACGGGTACCAATATGCAGTCAACGTTACCAAGGGGAAGTCATTTCTGGGAAGGTATTAATGGAACTGTAAATTACAGCATGAAAGTTTTGAGTGCAGAGAAGGGCACAAATAGTTTGGCATACTTAAATAAGAGCGTTCGTACCGATAACGCGTTATAAAATTAAATGAATAAAAGATAAATAGAGAGTCAAAACTCATGTGTGTATTTTACTACTATTATTATTATTATTATTATTATTATTATTATTTAGAAAAAAAAGCAATTATTGCTAAGATTTTTTAATTTAAATGAACATTGTCTCTAGCTGCATCTTATTACATACAAATCCAAGAAGAGCTTCACTAAACAATCCTTATTATAAAAACTATACTAATGAGCTAGAGTTCAATAGCAATTAAAAAATGATTAAGATATGGGAGAAGGCGCGGTAGCTTTGTTTGAACATCGATGCTTAATCATGGGCACAAACATGTGATGGCATTTATCGCCGACATCTGCAATAGCCATGCAACATTCCAGGCTAAATGTGAAACCCCAGGTATGTGACATGCTAGACGTTTGCATGCAACTTTACAAAACTCATGTGTGTATTTTACTATTATTATTATTATTTAGAAAAAAAGCAATTATTGCTAAGATTTTTTAATTTAAATGAACATTGTCTCTAGCTGCATCTTATTACATACACATCCAAGAAGAGCTTCACTAAACAATTCTTATTATAAAAACTATACTAATGAGCTAGAGTTCAATAGCAATTAAAAAATGATTAAGATATGGGAGAAGGCGCGGTAGCTTTGTTTGAACATTGATGCTTAATCATGGGCACAAACATGTGATGGCATTTATCGCCGACATCTGCAATAGCCATGCAACATTCCAGGCTAAATGTGAAACCCCAGGTATGTGACATGCTAGACGTTTGCATGCAACTTTCTACAATTTCATTAGTAGACAAACATATTGGACTAATACTTGCTGTACCAATTTCCTCTGTGACCCCTACGTATTCGGCTTGCACATTTGCACTTAAAAGTGCTCTTGGATCATTATTACCGACGGCATTTTTATCGGTGGCTAGACTTTGACATAGGAATAAAGCAATACAAAGAAAAAGGAATGGAGTAAAACAAATTTTCTTTTCCATATTTGATAATTAAGAGTAATTAGCTTCGAACTTTCTCAAGTGTGTATTTTATTGATAATCAAGATTCGTATTTATAGAGTTCAAAATGAGAGTTACAAATGAAATGAAATGAATTTTCTACACTAATTAAGATTTTTCTATATATGATGATAACACTAAATAATTATCTATAATTATCTCATTATTTTACAACATCTATTAATGAAATCTTTATAAATTCACTAATTATTAATGATACCTAAATTTTATAGGATTTCATTGAATTTTATTAAATTGAAAACATTTAAAGTTTAATGGATTGCATTAAAATTCATTAAAGTCTCAATTGAGGACATCTATATTTAGAAATATTTTTAAAATGCATCACGGTCTCAATTAAGGACATTAGTACATTTATTAACAGGATGTTCTCAATTAAGATTTTGAGAGATTTTAAAAGATTATATATCTTAATTAATTTTGTGAATTTGAATAGATTTCCACAAATCCCAAAAGAATCTTATCAAATATAGTAAAATTTCAAAAGATATTGTTATATGTATTTTTTATATTTGAATAAATTTCTATAAATTCTACAAAAATCTCATCAATTATCGTGAAATTTCAAAAGATTTGATTATATGTATTTTTAAACTTGAAATCCATCCAAAACTTTTGAAATCCTTTATTAATGAAATTTTTATAAATCCACTAGTTATCGAGGATTCCAAAATTTTAAAGGATTTCATTAAATTTCATTAAAATCTCAATTGAAAATACCTAAATTTAGAAATATTTTTAAAATTCATCACAATCTCAATTAAGGACACTAATAAATAAATTAATGGGGGTGTCCTCAACTAAGATTTTTATAAATTTAAAAAATTTTAAATACTAACGAATTTCGTGAATTTGAATATATTTCCACAAATTCCAAAAGAATCTTATCAAATATGATAATATTTCAAAATATTTGGTTATATGTATTTTTAGACTTGAAATCCATTCAAATATTTTAAAATTCCTATATTGATGAAATCTTTATAAATCCACTAATTATTGAGGATACCTAAATTTTAAGGGATTTAATTGAATTTCATTAAAATCTCAATTGGAGATACCTAAATTTTAATGATTTTCATTAAAATCTACTAAAATCTCAATTGAGAACACTTAAATTTAGAAGGATTTTGAAAAACCCTTACAATCCCAATTAATGACACTAACACATAAATTAACGGGGTCTCCTCAACTAAGATTTTGATGGATTTAAAAGATTATAAATCTTAATGAATTTCGTGAATTGAATAGATTTCCACAAATTCCATAAAAGTCTCATCAAATATGGTGAAATTTTAAAAGATTCGGTTATATGTATTTTTAAGTTTGAAATCCATCCAAGTATTTTAAAATCCCCATATTAGTAAAATTTTATAAATCCATTAATTATTGAGGATACTTAGATTTTAAAGGATTTCATTAAATCTCATTAAAAAAATCTCAATTGGGGACATCTAGATTTTAATGTATTTCATTAAAATGCATTAAAATCTTAGTTGAAGATACCTAAATTTAAAAGGATTTTAAAATTCATCACAATCTCAATTAAGGATACTCCCTAAATTTGTATTATATTAGGGATGAATAACATTATTCTAAAATCTACACAATTTAAGTCCTTATTACCATTTTTGCACTACTTTCTCATTAGGAAAAGCTTGTTCCCATATGCTACAACTTTGATGTCAGCAATTAATTTCCTGGAGAAAATACTATCCCAATGTTGGCATTCTTGTCCTCCAATTGGAATATAAAACAACCACAACCAAACATATCAATTGTCCCCACACGATAATGAATAAAGCTACTCGACCAGGGTCAAAAACAGGATTTTGAAATTGCTGATGTGGCATAAAGAAATGAAAGACAAAGGCCATAAGAAATAACACATCTCGGTGGCTGGCAGTTGAAAATGGAAATGCTTTTGGCCAATACAAATTTATTAGAGCAACCTTTTTGGTTTCAGATTTTTCATATTTTTGTCTCAATTTTCGAGATTATTAAGTCGAAATATTACATTCTTAATATCATTTCAAAGTTCTTACGACCTAGTTTCCCCCATCCCTAACAGCGTGCGAAATGGCCAATCGCAGCGAAAGTTACCACTTGTCGAAGTAGGCCATTCCAAATATATAAACGATTTTTCTTATTTTTGTCTCAACTTTCGAGATTATTACGGGATGTCAACCGAAGTCGAAATATTGCATTTCTATAAAATTTCAAAGTCCTCATGAGCTAGTTTTTCTATCCCTAACGGTGTATGAAATGGCCAACCGTAGCGAAAGTTACCACTCGTCGAAATAGGTCGTTCCAAAATATATAAACAATTTTTCTTATTTTTGTCTCAATTTTCGAGAATATTACGGGATGTCAAACGAAGTCGAAATATTACATTCTTAATATCATTTCAAAATGCTCATAATCTAGTTTCCTTATCTCTAACGGCGTGCGAAATGGCCAACCGTAGCGAAAGTTACCACTCGTCAAAGTAGGTCGTTCCAAAATATATAAACGTTTTTTCTTATTTTTGTCTCAATTTTCATGGGATTAGTTTGCTTCTGTTTTATAACGTATCTAAATATCGTTTCAAAATGCTTACGACCTAGTTTCCCCCATCCCTAACGGCGTACGAAACGGCCCATCGCAGTGACAGTTTCCACTCGGCCAACTAGACCATTCCAAAATATTTAAACAGTTTTTCTTATTTTTGTCTCAATTTTCGAGATTATTACGAGATGTCAAACGAAGTCGAAATATTACATTCTTATATAATTCAAAGTGCTCACAACCTAGTTTCCCCCATCCCTAACAGCGTACGAAACGGCCAACTGTAGTGAAAGTTACCACTCATCGAAGTAGGCCGTTCAAAAATATATAAACGATTTTTCTTATTTTTGTATCAATTTCGAGATTATTACGGGATGTCAAACGAAGTCAAAATATTGCATTCTTAATACAATTTCAAAGTACTCACGACCTAGTTTCCTTGTTCTCTAACGGTGTGCAAAATGGCCAATCGCAGCGAAAGTTACAACTCGTCGAAGTAGGTCGTTCCAAAATATATAAACGATTTTTTTTAATTTTTATTTCAATTTTCGAGATTATTACGAGATGTCAAACGAAGTCGAAATATTTCAATCTTATACATTTTCAAAGTGCTCACGACCTAGTTTCCCTATCCCTAACAGTGTACGAAACGCCCAACCGTAGCGAGAGTTACCACTCGTCAAAGTACGCCGTTCCAAAATATATAAACGATTTTTCTTATTTTTGTCTCAATTTTCGAGATTATTATGGGATGTCAAACGAAGTTGAAATATTACGTTCTTAATACCATTTCAAAGTGAATCAAACGAAGACAAAATATTGCATCCCTAACGGCGTACGAAACGGCCCATCGCAGTGAAAGTTTCCACTCGGCCAACTAGGCCATTCCAAAATATTTAAACAATTTTTCTTATTTTTGTCTCAATTTTCGAGATTATTACGAGATGTCAAACGAAGTCGAAATATTACATTCTTATATAATTCAAAGTGCTCACGACCTAGTTTCCCCCATCCCTAACAGCATACGAAACGGCCAACTGTAGTGAAAGGTACCACTCATCGAATTAGGCCGTTCCAAAACATATAAACGATTTTTCTTATTTTTGTATCAATTTTCGAGATTATTACGGGATGTCAAACGAAGTCAAAATATTGCATTCTTAATACCATTTCAAAGTGCTCACGACCTAGTTTCCTTGTTCTCTAACGGTGTGTAAAATGGCCAATCGCAGCGAAAGTTACAACTCGTCGAAGTAGGTCGTTCCAAAATATATAAACGATTTTTTTTAATTTTTATTTCAATTTTCGAGATTATTACGGATGTCAAACGAAGTCGAAATATTTTATTCTTATACATTTTCAAAGTGCTCACGACCTAGTTTCCCTATCCCTAACAGTGTACGAAACGCCCAACCGTAGCGAGAGTTACCACTCGTCAAAGTACGCCATTCCAAAATATATAAACGATTTTTCTTATTTTTGTCTCAATTTTCGAGATTATTACGGGATGTCAAACGAAGTTGAAATATTACGTTTTTAATACCATTTCAAAGTGCTCAGGACCTAGTTTCCTTTATCTCTAATGGCATGCGAAATGGCTAACCGCAGCGAAAGTTATCACTCGTCGAAGTAGGTCGTTCCAAAATATATAAACGGTTTTTCTTATTTTTGTCTCAATTTTCGAGATTATTACGGGATGTCAAACAGAGTCGAAATATTACATTTTTAATATCATTTCAAAATACTCATGACCTAGTTTCCTTATCTCTAACGGCGTGCGAAATGGCCAATCGCAACGAAAGTTACTACTCGTCGAAGTAGGTCGTTCCAAAATATATAAACGATTTTTTATATTTTTGTCTCAATTTTCGAGATTATTACGGGATGTCAAATGAAGTCGAAATATTGCATTCTTAGACATTTTCAAAGTGTTTACTACCTAGTTTCCCTATCCCTAACGGTGTACGAAACGGCCAACCGTAGCGAAAGTTACCACTCGTCGAAGTAGGCCGTTCCAAAATATATAAACGGTTTTTCTTATTTTTGTCTCAATTTTCGAAATTATTACGGGATGTCAAACGAAGTTGAAATATTGCATTCTTAATATCATTTCAAAGTGCTCACGACCTAGTTTCCTTTATCTCTAATGGCCTGCGAAATGGCAACCGCAGTAAAAGTTACCACTCGTCAAAGTAGGTCGTTCCAAAATATATAAACGATTTTTCAAAGAGTCAACAAAAAAGTCAACAAAGACCCATGAGGTCAAATACAAAGAAATTATGCAAACTNCCGTAGCAAAAGTTACCACTCGTCGAAGTAAGCCGTTCCAAAATATATAAACGATTTTTCAAAGAGTCAACAAAAAAGTCAACAAAGACCCATGAGGTCAAATACAAAGAAATTATGCAAACTACCGAAACTTGTACCGAGGCATTACCTCAACGGACGAAGCACTATGATTTGGGCTGAAACACTGCCTAAAAACCACTCAGATGACCAACAGAAAGACCCCTCTGAGACTCTCAAATCATCCAAAGCTTATGAAGCCGACGCTGTTTCTTACAACATATTTGAGGATATTTTAGAAGTGATTGATGTAATCATTGTAATAAAGAATGTCGTTGTATTAAATAGTATGGGGCGGCTGACCCCTTATCAGTGTATTAATTATATAAATAGACAGTGATGTGAAGCCTTAACTATGGAGATGAGGTCAGTTGATTCTGATCCAACGGACACCACGTAGGCTAAGGCAGTATAAATAAGTTCACTTTATAACTTAAAAGGGATTCGAATTTTAGATTCTTATTCTCACATCTTGAACTCTTGAATATTGCATAAGCAAGAAATACTTACAAATACTTTTTGTGAACATTTTCATCTTTCATTATACACTCTTGGTCGATCAATACCTTAATACGCAATCTTACAATTTTTATACATGTTTATTTTCTATCCTTCCACATATTCTAGCGAAATCTTCGGATATTGACTTTGGTTCTTGATCGGTGATCGTTGTTAGTGTGACCCTCCTTGTCTAACCCGTTGGAACTCGAACACATTTGTCTCTTGCCGTAAAGCATTTCCCGTGTTCACGTCTGCCTACTTTCTCACCATTTCTCTGGTAGAAACGCGCTGGTGGGCCTAGCATCTGTTGACTCATTTTCAGAGTCAATAAGGTCCACTCAAACATGTGATGAATTGTACAGTATTATATAATTTTATTCATCTTTCATTATACACTCTTGGTCGATCAATACCTTAATACGCAATCTTACAATTTTTATACATGTTTATTTTCTATCCTTCCACATATTCTAGCGAAATCTTCGGATATTGACTTTGGTTCTTGATTGGTGATCGTTGTTAGTGTGACCCTCCTTGTCTAACTCGTTGGAACTCGAACACATTTGTCTCTTGCCGTAAAGCATTTCCCGTGTTCACGTCTGCCTGCTTTCTCACCGTTTCTCTGGTAGAAACGCGCTGGTGGGCCTAGCATCTGTTGGCTCATTTTCAGAGTCAATAAGGTCCAGAATTGTACAGTATTATATAATTTTACATTTATCTACTATATTGTTTAGTTCTACGTGTCAAAGGTAATATATCGCATTCTTAGATGCTAGAAAACAGATGTAAAGTGATTGTTGGAGTTTTGGAGAAGCAAAATACAATTTTATAAAGGCTGGCTGTGGAGCCACTAAAGAGGAAATTCATTTTTAGGGCATATTCATCCATGCAAAGGGTAATTCCTTTTCTTGGACTTCATATCATATTTTAAAATGCTTTCATTACCATATTTTTAGTACAAGTGTTCTAAATTCTCTTAGGTGCATTTGATTGCGAATAAGAAATTTACATGGAAAAAAATAAATTCTCTTAGTTGATTTCAAATGACATACACTTTTCACTTTAATAATTTATCCCTTGTATATTACTATCAAAATATTGAAACACGAAAATTACTAAACCAAAATTCTTAGTGTTATCATAAACGACAAAACAAGAATTGGATTTTAAGGTTCGCTTTATTTAGCACACGACGGAACAAGAAATTTTAGTGTGGCTAAATTTTTTCGAGTTTTGTTTTTATGCAAATTTAGCCTCTTAAATGATTTGTTAGTCTTGATAGTTGTTATCTTGAATGTGGCTAATTGAATGTTAATTTTGTACTCCCTCCATCAAAATATACTTGTTTCTATTTTCATACAACTTAAGAAAATATAATTAATGTAACTGAAAATATTAATTTTTCTTACATTTTTTTGTAATATATCCTTACATTAAATAATGGTTTAATAGGAGTAGTTCATATTTGTTTATAACAAGAAATGTTAAATATGGACATATTAGAAAATTATAACTCTCAACAACGTGAGTAGCCAATAATTTGGGATAGACATAAACAGGAAAGTAAGCTTATCTTTGTGTGATTGATGTTGATTTTTTATGTTAGGTATCTAGTTGTTACAATTATTTAATCAAGAGACTTCTTTTTTGAGGGCTAATAATTCTAAATGAAGAATTCACTACTAAAAAATGTACACTGAATATAACAAATTAATAAATTCAAATTCAATATACATATTTTCACTAATAATGGTCTTCTTATCATCTAAAATTTTAATATTTCTTATTTATAGTAGATTACCTTGATATCTGTTTGATCGTGGTCACATGAAGGTAAAAAGTTAACACATACTCGAAGGTCTATTCCTCAAGACTTCGCTATGTACAAGTTTTCAAAATACACATGAAGACCTTAATTTTACTAATTCCTTGTAAAAATAAAATTGATAGAACCTGTACTACCTAAACAACCATTTTACTATTCTAGATCGTCCCATGCACAGAAAGAATAGTAATTTTTTATATGATTCACCTCCATATGGAGGAACAAAATTATTTCGTTCAAGATAGGCGACGTAAATTCTGATTCAATTTATAATTTCAGTAACTTATAATTCCTCCAAAAAAAGCTAAAAATTATTGACTTTAAAAATATAGTAATATGAAGAAGACAAAATTTACTTAATATGCAATTTCAAAAAAAAATCCAATCAAAAAAATTAATAAGTATTAGACCTTAAATTAAAATAAGTATAATCTTATTAGGAGGTGAAGTGGAACTAATAGGAGCTTTAGGTACCAACCTAGTTACACTTTCTATGGAGGCAACTGACAACAAAATGCATATGCGAAATTAACCTCAAACAACTATTTCATATAAGGAATTCACGCCCTGGAGAGAACAATGGCCATCAAGTACGCAACATCACTCTCCGACCACTTCCTCCTTCAACGATAGGTCTAAACACAATTGCATAAAAGAAAGAAGTCAACTCAACCTCGAAAGCATAACAGACTTCGAGGAGATAGCAAAATCAACTTTTAATAACTTCGGCAATTGCAGAATACAATCTACAAGACTCGAAACTACTGAAAGCCACCACATCCGTGTAAACCTTAATCCAATCCAGGAAATGGAAACAATAGATATTAGGCAAAGAGCTTTCATCAACGTGCTATGAGACTCTTATCGACACATTAGATATATAATTAAAGGATAATTGCAGGTGCACCCCAAACGTTTCAAAATGTTGCAGGTTTTCCCTAACATTTCATTTGTTGCACTCGTTATATCCCAAACCTTTCAAGTACGTGTGTCTGAAGCCCAAATGTTTGTCTTCAGTTGATCAATAAAATTAAAATCTGACACTTTTTGACCAATATAGTGTAGGATAAAACCGTCTCTTCACCTAAAATACTAACCTCCAAAAAGTTACTATTTATTTTCCTCCACTGTTTTTGTCCTAATAAATTTTTGTTTTCTCCCTCTTCTGCAGCATATTGAATCTCAAAGAATAGAAATGGTTGTATGTATATGCGGAACCGCTACCTAGATGAAGACTTTGTGGACAAATTTAAACCCGGGTAGACAATTTCTCACATGTCAACACAGAATGAATATACATGAGTGTTACTTCTTTCTATGGTTCAGTCCCCTAATGTGTACGAAATCAAATAAGCTGATACTTGATTTTATACACTCAAGGCCGAAGATGGAAGCTGAAATTAGAACACTGTTAATCAGGAGTTGTTGTGTGGAAGACAAGGTTGTTTGGTTTTGTTTGTGGAGTCATTATAAAGTGGATCTGCGATTAGATCTGTGTAAGGTATAAGATATGCAGTGAGATATGCGAATGTGTGTGGATTTTGAGGTTTTGTGTTAGAGCATTCTCTTTGGAGGTAGTATTGTAACATAACTTATGGGTATGAAATGTATTTGTAATTTCAGTAGTTTTTTGTACATTCCAATTTCTTGCATTTTGCAACTCATTTTTCTTTGAAATACGAATGAAGTTCAAGCTCCAAACCTCTAGCACACTTTATTTGGTAAAACGTACGCAACCCTAAACCTTTTGGACGATTGCAGCAAGGCACTAAATGTTTGGATCCTAAGGCCATTTTCAACGCTGCACCAAAATTTGAGGTGAATTTTACATTATTTTCCACCAAATCTTGTACCAAACTAAAAATCATTTCCAATCTTTTACACCAAAACTTACACAAAAACTGTGATTAATCATTTTCTTCACATTTTCGATTCTTAACAATTTATTTATTTATTTATTTTACATTAAATAAATTACTAAATGAATAATTACGTCAAGTTAATGAAAATATTGAATTATTATTGATTACTAAATTATTCATTTGCTTTATTTATTAGTTAAATTGTCAAAAATAATTGACTATATTATTATAAATTATTATAAATGAACAACATAATAATAATAATAATAATAATAATAACAATTTATTGTAATAAAAATATATATAACAAAAATGATACAAATACTCTTAACCAACATGTTTGGAAAATGAAAGAGAATGACAAAATTGGCATTGCCAAAAATTGTGCAATGAATGGTGCTACATTGGAGGTATTTTGCAGCATTTTATGGTGCAAAATGATGTTCTGGGATCTCCATCAGAGATGCCCTTAGCACCGTAGTTCCAAATCTTTTAATATTATTTCTATTTCAAATCAATTCACAGATGTGTAAATATTACTTTTAAACATAAAATCATCAAACCAAACATATCCCATAATGACACAAAATTGAAAGCAAAATACATTATCATTTAAAGCAACAAAAATACATTCCATGTTCAATATTTCACATCAAAAGTACTACTTCTAGTCATTGAAACCTCCTACATATTTTACAAAAGATCATATACAAAAGACATGTAATCAAACAATTGAACTATCTTTCTTGGACTTCTACTTCTTGGCCGCTTTTGAGTTGATGTAGATGCCCTTTTCTTTACCTTCTGCTTCACTGTCTATGTTTCTTGAGGAGGGAGTAGTTATGCAATTTGGGTTCTCTTGTTGTGTTCAGCTTTTCCACACCTCTTGCATCTTATTTTCATGCATGTTCTTGTCATTTTTATTCCAACGGGTGGTTTATTTTGGGTTGTTTTCCTAAGTTTTTTGGTTTTCCAGTCTATTTCTTCTTAATTGGTGGCTACAAAGGATTTCCTCCCAATTTCGCTACAGTTCAGGTTTCGATATTGGTTGAATTATTGAACTGTATGCTCCAAAATATGCCTCTTTCCTATAACATGCATCTATATAGTTATGTCTATCCTCCGAAATAGCATACTTGAAATGGCATGTACATAGGAAATCCCACTGAGTTTCCATCTCCTACATGCACATTCACACCTCACTAGATCCACACTCCATCTTAAACCATCATTATTCCTAACCTCAAACTTTTCATTACCTTCACAGTAAGCCTTCGTGATATGTCGTCTGATTTAGCCTTCTTAATAACAAATGTTTTGAACATATGCATGATCTCACCTTTGAGCTGATCCCACTTGGTATTCAACATGATCATTTGTTGAAGGTTCATGCCTTTCTATTGTACATTCCTATGTCAAACATCAAAAAATGTATGAACCAACTCCAACTGGATCTATTTTCTACATCTACTACCACCCAAGCTACTGGGAACATGCAGTTATCACCATCAATCTCAACTGCTGCCAATAATTGACCCATGTGCACTCTTCAAAAAATACCCATCAAATCCTATGACAGGCCTATGCCTAGCCTTGAATCCCTCTTTGCAAGCCCCTGAACACACTTATATTCTTTTAAAAATACCACATTCTCCCTTAATCTATACTATACTTCCAAGATTAATCATTTTCAACTCCTCACCATATTCCATAAAGTCTTGTACTACTCATCAACAATTCCATTAACGAATACTGGGCGTTTTACCCTTGTTCTATAAAACTGATATTTTGAAATCTCATACATACAATCTTCTTTTACGATCTCTTGCATGTACCTTACTATTTTGTCATACCATGGTGCAGCTAAGTTCATTCTTGAAGGTGTTGATTCTTAGTCTCTTGTCTGGCTATTTGTAATTCCTATAAACAATTGTCTTGACATCTTACTCTCACCCTCATTGGTTCATTCCTCACATTTCTGAGTTCCCTGGCATTCTACTACTACTGAGTATTGCACAATTTCAATTCTTAAAGTCTTGGCATTCTCAAACTTCATGCCTGCATAACACATAGTCATTAGCAAACTCAATAATCAATATAAACTTAAAGCCATACTATTTAATATAGTTGAACTACCACTCTTGAACTTAAGGTCTTCCATGTTTGTTACAGGATTGAACCATGACTCAGTCTTACTATCGATGAGGCAGCTTCTTAAATATCACTTGACATGCTTCTTAGTTTATCTAAATTCCCATATGCTTTTGCACTATTGTCTTTCTTTTCATGGTGCTTCCCTCCCTGGTCATTGCTTGCATTATCTATTCCTAAGTCAAATCCTACACAAATCCCACACTTAACTTGAAGTATGTACTATCATCTTCATTATAAATTAGTTCTTCTTTCTATTCGTAATCATAATTAGAAAAAAAATGTTTTAACACATCCTCATTATCTGTTTCTACATCTGTCTCGCCATCATATGTTTTCAGGATCAATGTTCTCATCATCCATATGGTCTAGTCTAGCGATTCCTATAATTGGTTGCTCAAATATAGGTTGTTGTAACTCCACATCATCTACTCCTATTGAATGATCAGATGTGGATGGTTACTCAACTATAAATTGTTCATCTGCTTGAAATATTAGTTGTTGTGACTCCACATCTTCTATCCTAATGCACTTCTCATTCTAAGCTTAACCATCCCTATTCTCATCCACATCATCTTCAATTTCATCAATAATATAAAGATCATCACCCTCTAATGTGTCATCCAAAAACTCAATATAATAGAAAAGTTTTTGTCCAATTCCATTCTCCCTACTTTTACTTTCTTGTCCAACCTTACATTCAGGTGACCAATTTACACTCTCTAGCACCTCACAAATTCCAAGATCAGTTACTACAATTATTGAAGGTATTTTTATCATCTCATGGCCATTTTAGAGCTTCTTATATCTAGAACAATACAAATCTGCAACTTTTATGTCTCCAAGTAATTTCACTACATTCATGAAGTCTACATCAATAACTAATCAGAATGATGTCTCACTCAACCTTGTCCTTTCAAGCCTATACAGATACCTCATTGGCTTATAGCATCTCAACATCTTCATTACATTGTCTAATCGAAAAAGATTAAAGAAATCTAGGTCCAAGTAATCTAGAAAGCTGATTTTACCATTTTCATACACATAAGTTTACATCTTGGCAAATAAAAAAACCCACCATGGTTCAACCCAATTGTGATATATGTGGAGATCTCTCCTAAAAAGGGGAAAAATACAAACTTTGTTCATAACAAATAGTCAAGCAATAATCGTGTAATAGACATTTGGAGCCTGAATTTCATTCGCATTTCAAAGAAAAATGAATCACAAAACGCAAGAAATCGAAATCTAAAAAAACTATAAAAATTATAAATACATCTCATAGCCAGAAGTCAGGTCACAATACTACCTCAAAAGAGAAACACAAACTCTAAAACCCATACAAATTCCCATCTCATTGGATATCTTACACCCTACACAGATCAACTTCATATCCAATTTACAATGACCCCACAAATAAAACCAAACAATCAAGACTTCCATACACCAAATTCCTTTTGAACAGAGTGTCTTGGTTTCAGATTCCATCTCGCGCCTTGAACGTAGAAAATCAGGTATCAGCTTCTTTGATCTCGCACATATTGGTGAATTGCACCGAAGAAATTACAGACTCATGATATCCATTTTGCTTGGGAATGTAAAAAATCGTTGTCTGAGTTTAAATTTGTTTATGAAATCTTCATCTGGGCAGGGGTTCCACGTCTGCATACAACCATTTCCATTTCTTTGAGCTTCAATCTGCTGTGAAATAGATAGAAAATGAGAATTTATTAGCACAACTACAATAGAGGGAAATAAGAAGTACCTTTTCTGATGTTAGTATTTAGGTGAAGAGATGATTTTACCCTACACTATATTGGTTAAAAAAATGTCAAATTTTACTTTTCTTGGTCAACAGACAGCAAGCTAAACGATTTCAATCTATTTGGGCTCCAGATGTACTCGCTTGAAAGGTATGGACTACAAGCGCAACAAATGAAAATTTAGAAAAAAAAAATTGAAATGTTTTAAAACGTTTGGAAGCACAACTGCAATTATCCATATAATTAATTGTGAGATATCCTTCAATAAAAAAATGAATTATGAGAAATCCAGTTGGCTCTACAGAATTCAAATACTTTCACCTGACACGCTATAAATATAAGTAACACACTATAAATATAAGTAAAAATTTATCATCAACAATGAGACAACCCATAATTCTTCACATTTCTCTCTCCAACAATATATTTTATCATAAAATATATTTCTCTCTCATCCCCTCTCTCTCATAAAATTGATATATTTAATCTCATTATTCCATGTAAACCGTCGGACCAACAATATTCAATCATTATGATGATAAATAACATTATTTTATAAATATACGCACATTACTTGCAACTCTAAACCAAGGAAGGAAAAAAAATTATATCCAAAAATCTCGGACTCTGATATTACCAATCGTGCATACCTCGGTCTACTCGTTCCCGCGGCGCGCGCGCTCTCTCTCTCTCTCTACCCCTCTCCCAATGTAATTCAAAATAAAATCTTCCCAAGAAAGATAACTGTACCATTTGATTTTTTTTCGCAATAAAGAGATCCCTCTGCTTAGTATTGTGTGTTCTTGCGCGTGTTTGAATATGTGAAATAGCTGTAGCAAAGAACAAAATAGAAAGAAGCATTAGAGTTACATTTCAGTACCTTGTTACACACAATATCACAATCTTCACTTGAATCTTTGTTACAACCTCCCCAAAAAAAGCAAGGTGGCGTCTCAAAGCTATTCTATTTGAGAATCCAAGATTTTGGATTTTCTTNAAAAAAAGCAAGGTGGCGTCTCAAATCTATTCTATTTGAGAATCCAAGATTTTGGATTTTCTTTATTTTTCTATTTGGTATCTTTGGATGTTAAGGATGTGGTTCCACTTTGATCCGACAATGCCTTTCTCGCAAAACCCATTCTTTATTTCTCAAGAAAAGGCTGAAATTTCAAGTGGGTTTGCGAGTGCTCTGCTAAGTACCGTAAGAAATGATGTTAAAGATGGAAAATATTATGAGACTAGAAAGCTTTGGAAGCAACCTGATGGGATGGGGTCAGAGCCGACCCTGAGGCGAGGCCAATGAAACGACTGCAAGTTTGATCTCAATGTAACCCGTGTAGTCAGAGTCGGCCCTGAGGCGAGGCCAATGAGGCCCGCGCCTCAGGCCCCAAAAGTGGAGGGGACCTAATTTTTGGCCCCCCAAATTTTTTTTTTTAAAGTCAGGCCAGCCCAACAATTTTGGCTCATTTTTTTTTTTTAAACTAACCTAAAACCTAAAAATTTCCCTGTCTTCTACACTCTACGTCTCTACCCCCGTTCCTGTCGATCGTCGCCTCTGAGTCTCTTGTTTGGTATGCCGACTCTGTCCCATCTCAAGAACCATTCAATCATGTCGTCTACCCCTCTCAAGCCTGAAAAATTCAATTCTCCAAGTCCAAGAATCCAAATTATCCAATCCAATTTTGGGCATTCGCCTGCGCCTGCTGGAGTGCTGGACTGCTTCCTGCTGGGGCCTGACTGCTGCATGCATATTCTGATGTTGATAAATCATAAATGGTAAGTGACTACTGAGTACTGACTAAGTGCCATGTGCAGTTGTGCCTGCCAGTTTCTCGCAAATTCACCATATTTGGTCAAACTCGAAGCAATTGGGATTTGGGAATTCATCTTAATAATATAATATCCAAGTGCTGGAATATATTTTCCTGTCAAATGAGGATAGGGTAGGGGAC
>CAIGRP010052244.1:0-17222 GCA_903798385.1 Fraxinus cuspidata
ACTCGTGCTGCTGCATGCTCATTCTTAACGCCATCTTCAAATCCTCGTCTTCATGATCCGCCGCCATTTGTAATTATATAATGGTATGTATATATATTAACAGATGATAAAGGAATACGACGTCGTATTGGTTGACGATAGGAGAAATAAACACGTGTAAAAAAAAAAAAACTCCCTCTTTTATATAGTTAGGAAAATGAATGAATAAATCCACAAATAATCAACTAATAACAAAATTCTGCCAAAAAAGGAAGAACAAATGGCTGAGGATCAAGATTGGATACATATATACGCATACATATCCTGCATGATTCAAAATCAGAAAAAACAATGAACAGCAGGAGCCATTTTGCCAAACAGAAGAAATTTATTCTCCGACGGAGTCAAATTCAAATCCAAACACAAAACTCTCCTGCTATTTGATCTCTTCACAATAGGATGAGGATGCGGTGGAGACAATGACAAGGTCGGAAGCGGCGGTTGTTGGTTGTTTTCATTGACGGCCGCCGTTCTGTGTCGCCTCATGTGCCCTCCAAGAGCCTGTCCAATGGCGAATTCCATCCCACAAACAGGGCACTCGTGCGTTTTAGGCTTCGCCGGAGATGTCCGTAACTCGCCGGAATCTTGTTCTCCCATCAATCTCGGCTTCTTGTGGCTGGCCCGGTGGCCACCCAGCGCCTGGAACGATGGAAACTGCCTGTTACATGTCTTGCACTCGAAAACACGAGCAGCAGAGCTGTCAACGGTTGAATCAAATGCACCGCCGCCTCCTTTAGAGAGTAGCATCAAGGAAATCGCCATGCTTTTCATGTTCTGATCAGCTTCTTCGTCTCTACTCCTCTTCTTCGTCATTTGTAAATCGAACGCCATGAATTCTTGAATGTAAAATCTATGTATAGGATTTATGTATAAGAATGTAATGAGAAATAACCTGAAAGGTGATATATGTATATATATAGGTAATTGCTTACTTTAGTAGTTGCACACTTTGACTTTATTTTGTTGACCTTTTGCAATGACGAAATGTACTACATATTTTTCGCTGGAAAAAAGGATCACATAGATAGCGTGTATCCGTCACCAATGACGTAAGTAAACGAATTACTGAGTG
The DNA here is from genome assembly GCA_903798385.1 of Fraxinus cuspidata. NCBI lineage: Eukaryota > Viridiplantae > Streptophyta > Magnoliopsida > Lamiales > Oleaceae > Fraxinus > Fraxinus cuspidata. The sequence continues at coordinate 1,112 of CAIGRP010052244.1, forward strand.
GGCGAGTCGTGCGTGGCGAGCCAAGCGTGTCAAACAAAATAAAAGTTCCATCTTTCTAGAATATTTCTTTGCGTTCTTGTGAGGTTGGTGACGAGTGCGACTCGGTGCCCGCGTTGAAAAAGCAGTATTACTCATTTACTTGTCAAGTAAGCAACCCTGAGTTAGGCGAGTTGGTGGTGAATTGGACGAGTTCCTATGTTGCTTAGTAAGATTTCATGTACTTGACGCGTACGTTACTTTATAAATATTTTCATGTTTCACACTATGAATTCACTCCAAACTAACTACTCGAAAGAAATATTAAAAAATCGTCTCAATTTTTTTAAATTCATTTTTTTTTTCTTGAAATTCATTTTCAACAATATATTCTCTTTGTCCCCACAATTAGTAAAATTAAAAAAACTATAAAGTTTTTTCTGAAAATCTTGAAAAAAATATCAACAAAATTTGAAATTTAGTGTGCGAGCAACTAACCCCATTGCCCCCACACTAAATTGGTCCCCGATTAGACCTATAATTTTTATTAATTTTTCAACTACACATTTATTAACTTCTATTAAAAGCTATTAAAAACATTATTAGCCAAATCAAACACGAACTAAGCCTCCGTTTGTTTCTCATTTTTCATCCATAGAAATGAGAAATATGATCGTTATCCGTCACATCAAGTCATCAATTTTAAATTTATATCCCTTGTGTGGGACCCAATAACGACTCTATTTTTCATTATCATTATACAATAATGAGAATAAGATGGAGACTAAATATACATTCTATTAATGTTTCACAAGTTTGGATTGTTGGTCAATATCCACCCCTCTCCTTAACAGTCATTTATGTGTGTAAAATGACTTTATATTGTTTTTTTTTTTTTTTCTAAATAAAAATTGAGATGACATCAACAAACATTATTATTGAGACTATTTAATTTACTTTTTATCCATATATTTAATGTTTGACGGAGATTAAAATTACATTTTTAGTAGATTTTGATAAAAGTTGATATTCATATATTAGTAATTCATTTAACCTTTTATAAACTATTCAAAAAATACATTTAATTTGCTAAGAAGTTTCTCAACTTAAAATGTACGATCAAATTCAATTACTCTTTTGACAAATATATTGTTAGAAAATAGAATAAGAAACTATAAAAAAGCTGTATCTCTACAGTTTTCATCAATTAGTCTGGTAGTCCAATTTCCCAACCACTAACCCGCTAGTCAAGCAGCATGATGTAGTTTAGCGTGTTTATTCAACTCATCTTTGATTTTATAATTACTTCTTTTTCTGATTAAAATTATTTCATCGATGACGAGTACTTTAGCGAAGACTTTTATCATAAATCAATAACAATCGAACATCAAACGTATTAAATTTGTCTATTGACACACAATAAAACTTTAAAGATGCATAGGTGGATGTTTGATTATGAATAAAAGTTATTTTTCCCCGAAAGGGGGAAAAAACTAAAGAAAGTGGTAGTATCTCCTATTTTCATCTCCATTGATGGTTGTTTAAAAAAAAAACATGAAGACATAAAATCTTACCTTCAACATACAAAATAAAATGTAGATGATCATAGATAAAAACTACAAATTCCATGTTGAATTTTCGTGTCTTTCTTGTCGGAATTGGTTTAAAGAAATAAAAAATTTGGTTAAGTATAATTTTGAACAAGTGACTCGGTGTCAACTTTGATCAAATATTCGAACTTGATCCGATGGTCAAAACTACAAATGTAAATTGATCAACTTGTTTTACTCGTCAAGTAAATCGTCGTAGTATATTTGAAATCTCGAAATCAATTTTGGATGAATGAAAAATTGTGGTTCAAAGTTAGATAGAAAATATGATACACGGACTGGAATATGATCATCTTTATTGCTCTCCTATTGCTCGCTGGAGCGAGAGGGCCAGCGACGGGCTGGTGAGAGAAACTAAGATGAATAGGTATCATTGTCGCTCGAGCGAGAAGTCAGCGATAGTTTAACAACGACAAGAGTTGCTTCTGTTTGTAAGGTTGCGAGGTTTGACTGACAACACTTCTTCCACAACCCCTCATACTCTATAAATAGGATCCTTGAGATGTTCTTTTCTTCACAATAATGATATGCAATCATAGCATAACATTCTCTTCTCTCTCTCACAACCAAATTTTGAATATATATTGCATAAAATTCTGATTTCGTTCATTTTTGCATTAAGGAGTACATAAACCAAATTCTAACTCGTTGTTCTTGTGTGTTGAAATGCTACTCACACAAGAAGAAATCGTTGTATCTTGAGAGTTGATTGTCATAAATCGTAAGCACTGTCGCGGAACAAATTCGATTTAAAGACAAAGTGTTCAACACTTATCTTGACTTTGAATCCTTGGCATTATTTTTTTGAAATTTCATTGCCGTTACTCTACCAAAATTTCATTAAAAGTTTGATAAAAATTCTACAGGCGTTTGTTTGTCACTCTATATACCATACCCATCCAATATTTCTTTCTTTACATTAGTCTTATTTAATTTAAACAAAAACTAAAGATATATATATATATATCTCAAGGCCATCTCTATTCATGACCCTTCTCAGTACAACTGTAAATTATGATCTTATAATCTAAGTTTCAAAATCAGTTCTTCAACACTTGGTTGAGTCACTATAAATAAAAAATAGACAGAGATATTTAATTTAAACAAAAACTAAAGATAATATTAACAATGTAATATCTCAAATCTTGATAATGATCAGCAGTTAATATCTAATTTTGTCAACTTTGAAGAGGTAATCAAACATAAATGGCTGCTATATCTCATTACTCTACCTAATAACATTAGACTTCAATGTCTATCAGTTGACATATATGGGAATAAATCAAAGAAATAAAACCATAATTGAAGTACGATAATGTGACCTTTTTTTTGTTGAAATTATAGTATTCAAAATTAGTTTTGACTATGTAGTTTGTTGATAAAAGGAATCAATTTGTCCGCAGACAAAATGTAGAATGATAATTAAAGAAAGAACAAAACAAGAAATTATAAATCACTAAAGGGAAGAACATTTTAGCAAAGTGAGGCCTATACAATACACAACATTCTTAAAACAATTTCGTCTCATAATCGTAAATACTCGATGACCTAAAGTATAGGGTTAGGTACTAGGTAGATATGAAATTAGATTAGCCAATAGAGATACATTCCGATGATGGAAAATTGAAATAGAAACATGAATTCTAATTTCTCGATCTATTGTAGTCAGCCTCACGCACCAATGGGTCTTCCATCACCACGACTTTTTTTTTTTTTTTTTTCGGATGACTTTTAAAGTCTACGATTGCCTGCCGATCTTTGCTTGGGCCAGATGTGAGAACCCGTGATTAAGAAATGAGATATTTCTATATCGAAATATAAATTTAAAAAAATCATAGGTAAATTCTTGGATTGCCCAAAAAGAATGTGGAGAAGAACCAAGACATAATGGTTCCGAAACTCAAACTAAGAAGGCATGTCGTTTTCGTCATTGAGAGTTGATTGTGTAAATATAATTAAATGCCGAGAACTAATGTGTTTCTTTTTGGAACATGGGAACCAACGTAAGTCGAGGTTGAGGTCGACCAATTGTTTTGTTTTTTCTTCCAGTTAAATTTTGTACAAATAAGAAAATAGCCTGCGAAGCTTGATTGTTTCGGGGTTGCTAAGCTTGATTATTAGTGCTTGTGTTATTTATACTGTTCTGTATTTTCAAAAGTAAAAAACTGTAGTTGATTTGTTTTATAAATTCTTCTAAGTAGGGGTAGGCAAAAGTTTTGAATTGAACCAGATTAGATTCTCCTTAAGTAATTAGGTAAAAGGACCATTTAGCGGGGATACTAGGACTTGAGTATCTCTCTTGGGCGGGACATTAAGTACATGTATCTTTACCGATTATTAGAATCGAGAACCAATCAAACCTGTCTTTATTTGATAATCAAATCAAGCAATGGATGATTAAATATTTGCTAATTAAAAGATATACCATAAAAATAATTTATTTCTATCACTTTTACTTCATTTTTCACATAGATTTGATAGCTTGGGGCTAAGGAATCAATGACATAAAAGGAAATTCGCTTATGTTTTACTAGTATCATTTACTTTTATTAGTCAACCTATTGTTGTTTTTTTTTTTTAGAAATTTGGACTATATTTGTCATTTTATAATAAGATGAAAACTACCATCTGTTTGTGTGTATCTTTTTTTTTTGGGAACGGAATGTGTTGTTTCAAACATTAGGAGAATGAAAATAGTTGTTAAAATTATGAGAAGATTGAAAAACTTAATCATGGTAAGGAACTGATTCGAATGGTTCAATTCCATAATTAAATTGAATCCAACGATTATTTTTTAAGATACCCACTAATTCTTGGTTCGATTCGATTTTTTAAACCCAACTCTACTTCCGAGATTAATGTTAGACAATGTATTAACTAATTACAACGTAAAACTTACCTCCAACTACATTTTGCTCAAGTATATCCTTGACAACATAACTCTACTATCATAATGTAGAATTATACTGGCAAAAAATTTATTTACTCGCCAAAATACTGATAACACGAATGTATGTGTTTAGCTAGGTTAAGAGATCTCTATTAAATATGTTATTTTTAAATTATAACTTAGCTTATATTTGGCATATGTTAATAAACACTCAAATTACTTTTTATCGATGTATTTCGAGGTACTCACAAATAGTACTCATTAATCCACCATTTATTCTTATCTATATAATTTAAATCATTTATAAATATTTTCCAATTTTTTTTTTTAAATAAAAGATTGAAATATGATCAAGGCACGTTACTAAGATTCGCTAAGAAATATCTCAACTTAAATGTACCATCAAATTCAATTATTCTATTGACAAATAGAGTTGTTAGAGATAGAATAATAATAGATGTCTAGAAACTATCCAAGTAACTTGATATCTAGAAACTAGAAAAGTTGTACCTCTACAGTTAGAATAAATACAGTTCGATGGACTAGTAAGCTATAAGGTGGCTAGTCAACCAATCTGATGCAATTTAGAGTGTGTGCTCAACTCATCATTTAATCTGTATTAGTTATTTTGGGGGTAAAAACTAAAAACTAGTTCGTCGACACGAGTTTAACAGTCACCTCTACCAATAAATTAGGAATAGAATAAGAGATCGATCACCAATTTACGAAATACAATATAAAAGATAGAGAATTATCAAATAATATGTGTTACATGTGGAGTTTTCTTCATAGTTGACAATATAAGCAAATAAGAAAAAAATTGTTTGAAAAAAGTACTATAATTTAGTTTCAAATATAATTAATGTTTAAGAGTTTTCCAACTTTCTTCAATTTGGAATATATGATCAAATATGAATGGCTGCTATATAGCAAATAGCATTGGACTTCAGTGGCTTTCAATTGACATATTTTCAACTTGATCAGTGTGATTAAATCGAAGCAATAATTCCATGGTCTAAGTTCATAATATTGACAATTTTTTGAAAAAAAAAATATTGTATTCAAATTAGTTATTAATATGTAGTTTGTTTTTACAAGGTACCAAATTGTCAATATAGTTTGTTACAAATTATGATAAACATGAAATGTAGGGATGACAAAATGGCTCATAAGCTCAGGCTCGGTCCACATAAAGTTCGAGCCGGGCCAGCTTGTGACTAGGTGGGATCGAGTTGAGGCTGGGGCTCAACCTCATTTTGGGGCGTCGACTCGAGTCGGGCCAGACCCGTGAGCATAATTTTTTTTTTCAAAATTTCAATTTTTTTCTTTTAATTTTAGTTGTAATTTTTTATATGTTATTATTTATAATAAATATAAATTGCACAAATTTTAAATTCTTTTAAAAAATTTAGATTTGTCACGAATTAAAAAGAAAAATCGAGTCAGCTCGGGCCCGGCCTGGCTCGGCTAGCTAAGGATCGAGCTGAAAGATCAGGTCGAGCCTAAAATTTTGGCCGAGCTTTTGCTTGGCTCGACTCGACTCGGGCCAAAAAAGCTCGAACTATTTTTACTCGAGCTGAACCTGAGCAAAAAGTTCGGCTCGGCTCGTTGACACCCCTAATGAAATGCTTTTAAAACTATTGAAACCATAGAATCTTCTCGGGCTCCAAGTCCTAATATCAAGGAGAAACTTTAGCAACAAGAGACTGATATGTAAATGTGTACCGTTAATAAAGGAAACTTCAGAGAGTAAAAGAAGGGGATTTTGATTGTGAAGGAGCTATGAAATTTCCGAACTTGAGGAATAAACTTGAGGAATCAAAAGAATAAATTTACTCGATCCCTCTTTCAAGTAGCAAGTTCGAAAGTAACCAAGAAATCGAAAAACACTACGCTCGATGTATGATTACGAAGAGTATGGCTAGGTAGTTCATTAACTTTTACACTGTCCTTTCCATCCTAGACGCAATTAGTTTTCTTCAATTGCACTTTTAGTAAGAGGTATGGTTATTTTCATTATTAATAATGCATATCACCAACGTCTAATTAGATTGAAAAATTATTCAAATTCAGAATAGAAACTCGACCAACAAATAGTTCAAAGTCATCATGTACTCTGAATATATGTGATTTTAGTGCGTCTCTTTGATTTTGAATGATAACAACGTGATATTTCTAAAAACTTAAGGTGGTAATTATAGATTGATAGATGGTTTTTGAAAAAAAGTTTCAAACCATAAGGATTTATCAAGAATTCTACAAGCTTATTGCATTATGAGAACTAGCTTTGTAATACAAGGTCAAAGATTAACATTCATACCTAACATATGATGGTATATTTGGATTTTTGTTTTCTTCAGTTTTTGAATCCTAATGGTTAATTGAATTCTTCAAGTTTTTCATGATCTTAAATTCAAGAACGGTTGCTCTATTCATACGTAAATAAATGTACATTGTGTATTACAACATCGAGAACTATAGCACACGCAAAGATGATCTAATAATTTATTGTATCGAATAGTTGGATCATAATAAAAAAATGATTGCTTGAAAAAACCACCGTCCACCAAACATGAGAAATGCACCAACTGATATGTGATAATATAAAATGGCAATTGCACAACAATTTATAAGAGCCTAACATAACTATTCTAAGAGATAATTGAGCAAGTCTCACATAAATCTACAAGTTTACGAGCTTGCTATATTGTTTTAGGTGTGGGAAACAGTCTCAACTCCCTGTAACATGCACTTTCGTAAAGTTGTGGGGGTCATTTTGTTGATATCTTTCTACATGGTTCTCTCAAGCATTTTAGCCCCCGTTTGGTCTAGCTTAAAATTTTAATAAAGATTTAAGTTAAAGTTAACAATTAATTTTAGTCACATATTTCATGCGACTCACAACTTTTCAATCACGTATTTCATCAATTTTTATCAAAATTTTGGGACTTTCTATATTTGTTCACCTAGCTAGTCAGTTAGGGATACATTCCTCCCACCCCTAATTCTTAATCTTTCTTAAATTGTTTCAACCTTATTAACTATGAAAAGAGTTGGGAATATAAAAAGATAAGGCCATGATATGATTACTTTTTTAGAACTGTTATGACATATAAGTTCTCATTATATTTTTCATTGTATAAAGTTTCATTTATTTATTTATTTTTGATAATTTTACATTCTAAAAATTTAAATTTTGCCACTACCCAATTTGGGTGCTTGTTTTCCAGTTAAGAATTAGCTAGCCAACTCGAAAAAAGACCATACTCCGCCGTAGTTCAGTTGTTGCACGCCATAACGAATAAGGTGTCAATTTTGCTTTTCATTCAGATAAAGCTTCCCTAAATATGAAAAGACCATGTTAATAACGATTATTAACACCATGTTAAGAAATTTAATACATTAAACCCATGTATGGTTCGACCGGAAAAGTTGATGAAAATTTAAATTAAATCAGCAATTAATTTTAACGATATATTTTATTGAACCCACAAATTTTTAATTATACATTTCATTAACTTTTATCAAAATTTACTATAAATATGAATTTTATCTAAACCAAATAGGGGCTAAAACTGAACTTCAACAATAATATCTCAAGTGTCTTTTCTCCTCAATCCTATATAATTTATTTGCCTCCGTTTGAAAAGAAATTTATGCCTCCATTTGGTAAATTTATAAATGTACTATAAAAAAGAATAATAGAAGATCACACGAAATGTGTGGAAAATAAATTAACCGTAGTTACAAATGTGATTGAAATTAATGTTTGACTTATGATTTATAGATTCAATCAAAATCAAACACTAATGTCAACATCATATTCATAACTATCGGTTATTTATTATCATATATTTCGCAGAATCCACTCTTATTCCTCTTATTATTCTTCTTCTTTATAAGTCATATATAAATTGAGTAATGCTATTTGCAATCGCTCAATATCGTAGTTGTCCTATGTGACATACATGTAGTGATTAGTTATTTGATGCATTAATGTGGTAGTATTTTATTACCTGATCCATAAAATCATTAACCGCCACATATATGTCACGTAGGGCGATTACGGTGATAAACTATTGCAAATAGCATTTTTCATATAAATTTGTCAAGTGACGGCTTAAACTAGAAAGAATGGTGACGGGAAAACAAAATGTTTCATTCCTATGCTACCATAGGACCGTTCTGGCAACTCCTGTAATTTCCGTAAATTAGCTTATCTGGAGCTCTTAGTGTCAGCTTGTAACCGGTGAAAACTTCTTGTGATCTCTTCAAGTTTTTCTGCAATGGTTCATATCTAGATTTTGATTCTGCATTAAATCGTCACATGCACCTTGATCCTCATATTCTATAAATCTAGATTTTGCATAAAAAATTGTATCATGGTCGAAAATCTAAATTAAATCTTATTTTTCATGAGGGTCACATGATAATTTAGGAAAGATTTAGACGGTTAAAATCTTAGTGTCCAACCGAGTGTCAATACATATTAGTTTAAAGGTGGGACTTCCCTTTTCGGAGTGAAGATTCCACTTGTAGTGTGGGTGATCCACATGTAGTGTGGGTGAACTGAAGAATAGGGGTAGACACTCTGTAGACATGAAATCAGACTAGCCAGCAAAGATACATTCTAAAGGTTAGAAATTGAAAGAGGAAGACACAATTTGTAGGTTTGCTTTAGTTAACCTCATGTTGGCAAGTCTAGGCTTTCCCTTTTTGGATTGCTCTTTAAGCCTTGGAGCGCCGATCTTAAATGAATAATAGATATGAATGTATAGTTTAAATTAATGTTCGATTTTGACAAAATTTATAGAACATTTAGCCACTGTATTGTTTATAAGTCCAAAAAAGTCATTCATTTTAACTATACATTCATAGCTACTACTCATTTATTATTGACATATATTGCGAGACCCACTTCTATTCCTTTTATTATTCTTCTCTACAAACCATTTATAAATTTGCCAAGTAAAGGGCTTAAACTATAAAGAACCGTAACATAAAAAAACTATTTGATTTCTATATTAAATACCATAGTAAGATTGTTCCTGGTGACTGCATAAAAAATAATGTTATCTAACACTAATGTAGGTAATGAAACCCACTTAGATTTGTTCAATGAATCAAAATACATCTTAACTTCGTTGGTCAAGTCTAAATGATCCATGTACACTCGTCTTCGGGATTTTTCGAGCAAATCATCCATGTACACTTTCATAGTTTTTCTAATTTGGTCCGCAAACATCTGATTGACCAATTGTTGGTAAGTGATCCAAGCATTCTTTATTCCAAAGAGCATTACCTTGTAGTAGTATAGACGTCGATCTATAATGAAGGATGTATGCTTCTCATCTGGCCAATGTATGAGGATCTGATTGTAGGATGAATAGAGATCTATGAGATTCAAAAGGGTGTTCCCTTCCATTGCGTCAACAAGTTAATCAATGCGATATAGGGCATTTGGATAGGCCTTATTCAAATCCTTGAAGTCAATCACACTCGCCATTCTTTGTTGAGCTTCCAAACGAGGACTGAATTTTCTACCTAGCTCGAATAGAGTGCTTCTTGGATTAAACCGTTTGATTATATCAACTTCTTTTTTCAAGGCTGTGGTGATAGGTGTATATTGGATTCTTAGTTCTAGACACAAAATCGAAGAACCATATCTCTTAATTTGTTTTTTGGATAATCGAACCAAGCAGTGGATAATTAAATGGTTGGTAAGTATAGATATACTATAAAAATATTTTATTTCTATTAGTTTTAATTTATCATTCTCATTTTTTCACGTATATTTGATAGCTTTGAATGAAGAAATCAATGAAGATGGAAATGCATTTTGCTTGTATTTTACTGCAATTATTTACCTTTTGTTCATTTGTGTACGTTGGTTATTGAATTTTATTAGACAACATGTATTTATCTTAAACGATTTTTGTTGTTTGAAACTTTAGGAGAATGAAAATAGTTGTTGGAATTATGAAAACGTTGAAAAACTTAATTATGGTAGGAATCGAAGTGTGCCTATTTTGAACGATTCTGTTCCATAATTAAAGTTGAACACGAAGATTTCATTTATAAAATACTCAGTAACTTTGGTTCAATTCGATTTTTTTTAGAAACTAATAGAACCAAACTATTCCAACATATTCTAAGATTAATGTAAGAGAATTTATTAACTAATTAGATTAGAATTCAGAACGTGAAACTCACCTCCAACTCTATGTTACTCAAGTATCCTTATACAACATAACTCTACTATCATAATGTAGAGTTATACAAGCAAAAGAATTACTTCCTCAAAAAAAAAAAAATACCGGTAGCATGACTAAAGGTATTTAAAGAAGACAAACATATAATTTATTTGAATGTTAAGTTCAATATATCCAATATGTTCTCGATGTTGGAGAATCACATAAGAAATATGTGCTTTGGTTAAGATATCTCTTCCACATATGTAATATTTAAATTATAATTTTGCATATGTTTGGCACATGTTTGTAAATTATTTATAAACACCTGAGTCATTTTTTATTCACATATATTGAGATTCTCATAAATACTATTAACTTATGTACCATTTAATTCTATCTATTTATAATTTAACTAGCTTATAAATCTATAATATATTAAATATTACATCAAGTGAGAATAATTTTTCCGACGATTTTAATCCTATTCAATGAATATCGTGCTATTAATCTATAATATATTAAATATCACATCTAGTGAAAATCATTTTTGGACCATTTTAACCCTACTACAATTCAATTATTTCAATAATATCTTAATTTTTGTTTTTCAATACATAATAGATACTACAAAATCCTTGTCATGTATGAATTTCGTATTATTTATTCTCAATTAATTAACATTCACATTAATCCAGACTCAATAAATCTTGACTTGATGAATCTTGATCTACATGAATTTAGAGTTATTATATATGAATTTATTTCTATTCATATATCTAAAAATTTAATGAGTGTTAATATTCATGTATTGAGAGTACGATTCTTTTGGTTCATTTGAGACTCATCAAATCATCTCAACAAACTGATATCAAATATTATTTTTATATTACTTATAAAGCATTTCAGAATAACACGTTCAACTCTGACTAATACTTTCTAAAAATGTTTTTATTAATAAAAGTTGAGATAAGATCAGGACAAGTTACTACTTCAATTTGTTGAGAAACTTCTTAAACTTAAATGCACAAATCAAATTCAATTACTCTATTGACAAATAGGGTTGATAAAAATAAAATAATGATAGATATTCATAAACATTGCACGTTCAACTCTAACTAGTACGTTCTAAAATTGTTTTTATTAATAAAAGATTGGGATAATATCAAGACAAGTTGCTACTTGGATTTCTTAAGAAGTTTCTTCAACTTAAATGTACAAATCAAATTCAATTACTCTATTGACAATTAAGGTTGTTAAAAATAGAATAATCATAGATATCCGGAAACTATCCAAGTCACTTGACATCTAGAAACTAGAAAAGTTGTATCTCTACCGTTAGAATAATGGGCCATGCTATTTGTACTCGGGCGTTTACATGCCCGATTACCCGCCCCTCACAAGGTAGAGAGGGTAGCAACCAATCCAATTTAGCTCCTCTTTAACCCTATTTTAAAATTCATTTATTCTTAAATTTACTTTAAATAATACATTTTATGATATCCATAATTTTTATTCACTTTTAAATCATATATTTTATCAACTTTTATTAAAATTCATTAAAAATTTAATTTTTAGTGAAATCATAGTATGTATGCTCAACTCATTATTTAACAACAGTCGACATGAGTTTAGCATTCACTTCTACTAGTAAATTAGCAATAGAATAAGAGATGCAATCACCAACTCACGAACTAAAATGTATAAGATATAGAATTATCAAATACGACGTGTTACACGTGGAGTTTTCTTTCTTTGATTCTTTCTTCATAGTTGACAATTTAAGCAAACTAGAAAAAAAAATTATTTAAAAAAACTTTAATTTAGTTTCAAATAAATTTAACGGATAATTGTAGCGAAAGTCCCAAACCTTTTAAACATTAGCAGACTTTTTCAAACCTTTGATTTGTTGCAGCCGTCACCCCTAACATTTTCAAATGTTGCAAGTGAAGCCCTTTTGAACAGTTTTCATCCATAATTCTGTCAGTTAACCATAATTTTATTTTTGACCACATGTTTAATATATTAAAAATGGGCAAAAGAGTAACTTTTCATTTATCGCATTAAATAATTAAATTAAAAAAAAACACACACACACACACACACAATCGCCTTCTTTCTCTCAACCATCACCTATCCCACCTCAAACCCAAATATCAAATCTATTGCAGAAAACATATTGAAAACTATTGAAAACATCAAATCTTCTTGGGCTCCAATTCCTCCTAATATCAAGGAGTAACTTCAGCAACATGGGACTGATATGTAAATGTGTACAGTCAAATAAGGTAGCTTCAGAGCGAAAGCATTGTCTTTTTATCCTAGAAGAATTAAGTTACTTTGCTAGAAAATATTGATATCCTAGTTGACAAATGCATTGGTGTCAGTAAATGATTTGATATAAAATGTGATTGTTTTTAAAATAATTCAATGACAGAATGTCACATGGAATTCTATCAAGGAAGAAGTCAACATTTTCTGATAACGTATCATGGTTGATCCTAGAATATATGGAGAATTTTGATTGTAAAATAGCTATAGACTTTCCAACTTGAGGAATCATAATAAATTTACTCAATCTCTCTTTCAAGTAGCAAGTTCAAGAGCTATAGACACTACACTTGATGTGTGATTACGGTTTACGAGTATGGCTAGGTAGCACTAAGTATAGTTCTTTAACCTTTACATTGTCCTTCCAGTCCCTAGACGTGATAAGTTTTCTTCTGTCACACTTTTAGTTAGAGGTATTATTATTTTCATTATAAATAAACCATGCAACCTAACATCTAATTAGATTGAAATATTATTCAAATTCAGAATAGAAACTTGATCTACAAATAGTACAAAGTCATCATGTAATGTGAATATGCGATTTTAGTGTGTCCCTTCAATTTTGAAATATAAAACTCAAGGTGGTAATCATAGATTGATAGATGGCTATTGAAAACAAGTTTCAAATCATAAGGTTTCATCTAGAATTCTACAAACAAGCTTGCAACAAAAGGTCAAAGATTAAGATTCATGCCATATGATGGTATATTTGGATTTTAGTCCCTAGTTTTCGAATCCTAATGGGAATCGAATACTTCAAGGTTTTCAAGATCTTAAATTCAAGAACGGTGCTCTATTCACACGTACATCAATTTAGTGTATTACAACATCGAGAGGTGATGTACACATAAAATTGATTATTTTATTGAGGAGTTGGATCATAAAACAAAAATGATCACTTGCACAATACCACCATCCTCTAACCAAGTAAAATGCTCCAACTCAAGTACATTTACACAACATTTAATACGTAGAAGAGCCTAAAATAACTACGCTAAAAGATACTTGAGCATGGTCTCACATAAACCTACAAGTTTACGAGCTAGCTACACTATTGTACATGTGATCAAAAACACTATATTTTACGTAGAATCAATATTACCTTTATGCATCTTGATACAATGTTATAGTCTTGTGCTTTTAAGAAACAGTGTCAACGACCTAGTACATGCCCTTTCCTGATCAGAAAAAAATATGAGAGCACTCATTCTCTCAAAGTTGTGGGAGTCATTTTGTTGGTATCTTTCTACATAGTTCTCTCAAGAATTTTAGTATATTTGTTCACCTAGTCAATTAGGGGTTGATTCATCTCACGCCTAATTCTTAGTTAGTCTTGAAAAGTTTCAACCTTGTTATTTATGACGAGTTGCGAATATAAAAAGATAAAGCCGTGACAAGACCACTTTTTAAAATTGTCACGATATATAAGTTCTCATAAAATGTTTTATTGTGTAAAGTTTAGTTTTTGATAATTTTACATTATAAAAAGTTTAAATTTTGCCACCGTCCAATTTGGGTGTTATTTTACCCTGCCATAGAACTCTTGTTGATCGCAATAAGGAATTGTGTAAAGCTTCCTTAATTGCGAAGATGACATGTCTATAATGATTATTGACTTGGGTGAGTAAACTAAATTAATATGTCAACTTGCTCAGCTACATGTCATATACGTTTTATTTGTACTCTTTTAAGACATATTTAATACATTAAAACTAAATCTAAACAATAATATCTTGAATTTCTTATCCTCAATAATGTTTAATGTCTTCTTCTCAATCGTGTTTAATTTATTCAATCTTTACCCTCCATTTGGGAAAAAAAATTTATGCCTTCCTTAAATTTATAATGGTTTATAAACAGGAGTGATAAGAAAAATAGTAGTGATCCTACAATTAATGTTTGATTTTAACTTAATTTATAAATTGGTTGACAAACAGAAACTAAATGTTTTATAAATTCAGTCAAACATTAATTTTAATCACACATTCATAACTACTGCTCATTATTATCCATACATTTCATGGACAATGGCGAATCCAGGACCAAAGTTCAGCTAGGGCGGACCAACTGTTGAAGTCATTTGGTTATTTTCAGGAGCATTACTGAATACTATTTGTTTAACTTCCTTACAATGAGATGCATATCAGTTTAGTAGCTCAATTAGATTTTCTCTAGTAAGAGACTCTTTCGATTCATCATGATCGCGAAATGTCAATTCTTGCAAGATGAGGAATCTAGTACAATCTAGTACCGCAGTCAACAACATCCTATAACTTTTTTTGTTGACTACTACTTTTGTTAGAAATAATGTAGAAGATACTTTGCTTTTGATTAATCAAATTGGTATACTTTGCGAAAAATCGATTATGAGCACTATCAAAGAGACCGCATAATCTTTCAATATCATTTTGTACTTCTAATCCCTAAAGTCGGTCTTAGTGAATATATGTCTACCACCATTGACCCCCTTTATCGGGTTTGAACAAGTTGCAATACAAACAATACGTCGCATCATTTTCTACATTGTACTCCAATCAATCAAATTCAGCAAACCATTCTTTCTAAAAACACATATTATTACTTCTCATCGGTCTTCTTGGAAAGTCATGTCCATGTGGTTGACGATGACCTTTCTCTAAGTATGTCATCCTAACATTATCTATAATATTATGATCATACGACTCAATAGGGAGGCGTTTCCCTATATCAGATACAAGATTATCCACATTGCATTGAGCCCGAAACTTTTTCGTGTTATTTAACACACTGTGTGCTCGACTAAAAGTAGTGGCGGGACTAGATGCACCACTAGAACTAGAAGAAACATGTATGAGTTTTCGTTTGGTTGAAAGTGTCATTCCATAAACTGCAAACTACAATAATTAATTTTTCAATTACACTTGATTAAAAAACAAACTACACTTGGTTGAATTGAGTCAAACATCTTCTCAATTGTTTTTTATTTTTTTCACTTATCCTAATTTCCTAAACAAAAATTCCCAACTCACAAATCAAAATTCATAAATGATAAATTACAATTCATAACTCAATGGTAGTGCAATATAAATTATTTATTCCAATCACAGATTCACAGTTCTCATTTCAATGTCAAA